>JAZEWT010000003.1:4859015-4882972 GCA_036362905.1 Mordacia mordax
CAGCGGTTGCGTGCGGGGGGCCGCGCCCAGTGGTGAAGCCCTGTGTACACATGCATACATGTTTATTATTACAGGTGATTATTATTACAGCCGAAAAGTACCGAATGAGCTTGCAAGCTCTAGATGCCGGATTCCTGCGACAAAAAAAAGTCCGAATTGACACGTGCGGACTGACTAGATCCGGATAGATCGACAGAGGCAGACGTATCGTGCAAGGAAACACGCGCAGGAGAGAGGATGACATACAGGGGCATGTAGGTGGACAGAGATAGACGGATGGATAGAGAAAAAGATGGGGAGATGTGGAAAGCTGGAGAGATACATCGAGCAATAGACACAGATACGGATATCTTTAGCTGTTTTGTGAACATTGTCCGTGGCTTGTGTTTTGAGGCCAATTTTGCAGCCTTCTTTATTAAAGTATCTCGGTCAGTTCTGGATAATACAGTGACGAGGCCGAGTCTGGGTGGGCTGGTGTCTCTGTCGTGGATGTATTTCAAAGGCGCTTTGAGTAGATTTGGCAAAATCGAATCACCTTGTCTCTAAGTATGCATTCGCTCTGCTTTATGCGATCTTAGTGTACTGGTTTAGTTTAATAAGTGGTTGCTGTTATTTACAGATGTATGCCATCTAGGTCTTGGTGTAGCAGGGCTCGAATGACTGTCAATATCATCTG
The DNA here is from genome assembly GCA_036362905.1 of Mordacia mordax. Classification (NCBI taxonomy): domain Eukaryota; kingdom Metazoa; phylum Chordata; class Hyperoartia; order Petromyzontiformes; family Petromyzontidae; genus Mordacia; species Mordacia mordax. The sequence goes on from JAZEWT010000003.1 coordinate 4,859,692, forward strand.
AGTCAAACGCCTTTTGATAATGTACAAAAGTTTAAAATAATGGTATTAGACATTCATTTACCTCAACCTGAACTAAACTAATTATTTGGTGACTTGTTTTTGAAAAAAGGGAGACCATCGGAGATGTCACCTGTTGATATTTTATGTGGAAATATTTCCCGCCTGGTCATGGACGAGAGATGGATACAGAGGCACGAGGAAACCACTGATAGGCGGAGAGAGAGAAGGCAGCTATGCAGTCAGCCGGCGCCAACAATTACAAGACACTGCGTCCTGTATATTACAATGTTATCGGCCAATTAATTAATAAGTGGCTTTTTTTGTGGGAGGAAACACAGGGAACCCAGAGGAAACCGACACAGAACAGGGGGAGAACACAAACTCCACACAGAAAGGCACCCGAGGTGGGAATCGAACGGCCTCAGATAGAACTTTCTGTGAGGCACGGATAATTATGTTACCACTGCGTTACCCTGCCGCCAGTTTTATCGGCGATTGTATTGCATTTTTCAGAATCTGAGTTATCGTATGTGAGTTTGTGTGCTTGACAGATTGTTGCCTGTCAGTATTGGTGAGATCCAGAGAAATAGAATTCAGTCTAGTCTGACAAGTGTACAATTTATATGTGGAATATCGGAATTGTACTTGCGTGCATATATTACCATTGCGTGAGAATTTGGTCACACCTTTCATAATTGGGTGACTACGCCACGTGTAGGGCTCAGTATTATGGTCAAGGTCAGGGCAATGGTTTAACCTCAAATTGACCTGCGTTAGAGTTAGGGTCAGGGCCAGTGGTATAGATTGTGGTCTGGCCTCATGTTAGCCTGGGTATAACGGGGAAATAATGACCGAGTAAACCACAATACAGACAAATGTTTTTGGCATGAGCTGATATGTACGTTTTGGCGCAGATCCCGGCGTGGTGTGTGGCATTACTCGCACAGTGTGTACACACCGCACATGTACACGCCACACGCCACACGCAGCAGCACACTGCACAAACACAAAGAGCCCCAGTATAGCCTTAACAAGTTGAAGGGTCAAGTGTTGTTAACGAGGGCCTACGACGGCCAGCACGGCACACGAGAAGATGGGGTGGCTAGCACCGAGCCGGCTGCATTTGTCTTCCTGGTGGTGATGTTTTACACAGTATACAAGGTACTCATTTGAGGCAGAGTCTACCTAGGGGAGACCCAGGACTGATTCAGAAAATCGTCACCGGTATCTTGGCCGTGAGCAGGAATCGAACTTGGTTCATCGGGTTCATAGCCCAGTGCGCTCACTACAACACTACTGTTCCCACACACATACGTATAAAGATGCCCCGCATGACCTTAACAGCCTCTATGATCAAGTGCTTTCAAAGAGCACCTGCAAGATATACATAGATAGGTGTTTATTATTACAGCAGAAAATACCCAGTGAGCTCGCATGCTCTGGTTGTTGGATTCTTGCAACACAACAAACATTTGTGTATAAAGGCAAGCGTGGCGCACAGGAGTGGATGACCAACACAACGTCGGGTCTGCTTTGTCTCTCTCACGTACACACACACGTACACACACGTACACACACACACACGCGCGTGCACACGCGTACACACCCGCTCGATGCGCTTGGCTTTCACGCTTGCTTTATTGTCACACCGCACAGCGTGTGTAGCGAAAAGCCAAAACGCGTGCGTGTGAATAAATATTTTAATATAAAAATAACGTCTCGCCAAATATACACTCGCTTGCCTGATGCAAAATACACAATAGCCGTCGCTGCCGAATTGGCAACAAAAACAACACGAAGAGAGAATGGGAGCGGGAATGCGCCACTGAAAATCAAATTTATCTGAATCTCCCATGGGATTTCATGAAATTCATATTGGTTCTTGTGTTGCATTACCTGTTGTGAAATTGCTTAGCCTAAAATTAGACTGAATCAGGGTTAAAAAAAAAAAACAAGGGTCAGGCTATGGATTAGCTTAACGTTGCCTGTCAGGGTTATTATTTAGTCACTTGCTGGGGTGGATTAACATCATGGCTGTGGTTTAGAGACATATTAGACTGTTAGGAGTCAGGGTAAGGGATATTGTTTAGTGGAATTTTATATTGCATTACAGTTAGTCTGGGTCTGAGCTGTAGTTAATGGGGTGTAATAGTTAGAGTCGTGGCTATGATTTAGAGCAGGGGTCGGCAACATTTCAGAAGTGGCGTGATACAAGTTAACTGATTCGCTTTTATTTACGTATCTGCATGCTGCCACTTGTAGGGTGCCCCTACTAAACGTTAAATAGTCAATAAACCAATTGAATCGGTTGTTTTCTACGGAAAAGAGCGTTTATTGGGTAGTATGATTTATAGATTGACAGAGCAGTCAAGTATAGTTTTTTTTTATCGGTTTGTTTATAAACCTAGTTTCGTCGCCGTTAATTAGACTTACGTTGTGCGTGCCGCGTAAAATCATGTCGCATGCCGCTCGTGGCCTGCGTACTGTGCGTTGCTGACCACTCGTTCGTTACAGGTCAGGTTTGGGGCTACGGTTTCGGCTCAATACTGGACTCGATTATCGTCACAATCCATAACGGTGTAGCCTTGCGCTGTGCGGGGTTAGAGTCATGACCAGAGCTACACTAAGAAGGCACACCGGATCTGCGCAGCTGTCGGAGCGTTACTGCTTTACTTTAAATTTAAGCGCCTAATCCGTGCTCCATTGCGGTTCCTCTGTGGTTCCCACTCGGGTGGGCGAGGGTGGTCTCGCCAACGCGCCACCGCCATCGCTCGCAGGGGACGCTCGTAGCATCAAGTAATAAATAACCGCCATCGCCGAGCCGCGCCAAGAGGTCATCTCGGCGAGCAGCGCCTCGCATAGTGGGCAATGCCATCGAACGACGACGAACAAAATAAAATCGCTCATCTCCCCCCGCGTTCCCACGTCGACTCGCTTGCGATCCTTCAGTAGTTCTGTCTCTTGCGCCACGCACGCCCCCACTAGGACCGGTGGGTCGGCGGAATGCAGGCGAATCACTTGGCATGTGTCAGGCTGTTTCAGGGCTAACTCGCGCGTCAGATGGCCAGATATTTAATCGATTCTATCCAACACTTCGCCGAGACTACCCGATAATCTGCCAAGACTGTCCGATAATCTGTCAAACCTGCTCGGCAATCCCCCAGGACTGCCTGGCAATCCCCCAGGACTGCCTGGCAATCCCCCGGGGCTGTAGAGGCAATCTGCTGAGACTGCCCGGCAATCCCCGAGGAGAGATTCATTATCCTGTTTAATGTCAATCTGCCTCTTTCTTTACTAGAATTTAAATTTGAGCTGGTATTTGTTTCACCCATAATCACGAATCAGGGATCGCCTTGAGCTGCTTGGGATACTGCACTTTTGCTTAGTCTGCGTATGCCTCGGGCCATCGCTGGGGTTGGAGTTCGAGCAATTGAGCGACAGAAATGACCTGGACCTCGATTAAGCTGAGTTCCTTTATCGTTGGAGGCGTCGTCTTCCAAAGACAATCAGTTGAGTCATTTGGTTTTCCGTGTGCGTCCACCAGTCGGTCCTACTGAAGACGTGGCACGGTTGTCATTCTCTCTCACGTATTGCAACGTGCGTAAAAATACAGTGTGTAGCGATCGAGACGCTACGCCTCCGATTTAAGTGTAACGTGTTCCAGTGCAGCCTGCCATATAACTTATATATATACACACACACACGCACACACATCAAACGCACACGGGTGCACACACACACGCGAGCGTACATACGCACACGCGTGCAAGTGACGGTCGGTCGAAACAAAACCTCGAGAACGAGCCGCGAGAACACTCCGGCACAGACCACGTGGCCAGGACACAACGTCATGACAGCGGTGCCATTGCATCCAGAGTCTTTCGCGAAGATGCGCCCCGCGGTGCCCGCAATCGCCAACTGGGGGGCTCCATCATCGCGCCGATTACCTCCTGCCCCATTTGGCAGAGGTCTGAACCTGACCCACGTGCAAAGGAGACCTGGTTCTGGCTTACTTATCCCTCCTTACTTTTACTGCAGAATCACACAGCCGGCGTATGTAGGTGCATGATATTAAGGGCGATTGCTTCGGGCTTTGTTGCATTGTCTGCAAGCGTAGTGTGCAGCGTCAATCGTAGAATCACGTGACGATTTGCGGTCCGTGGAAACTCTGTCGATTCACCAGACTTTGGGGGTCTGCGTTGATTCGTGAGCCGATGCGCCTCCGCTTTGTCCCCCATTTGTGTTTTCAGTTTATTTCCCCATTTTCTTTGTCCAGTTTTCTTCATCCCGTTTACCTGACTGGTGCATTAACATATCAGTTTTTTTAGCAGGAATTGTTAATCATCTTGGGGTTTTTTTCGCGCTAAAGAGCTGGTGCATGAACTGCGACTGGGTGGAGTTATTTCAACGGATGAACCCAACGCAGTGCTACATTCCTAGTGAATAGAATTTTATTCTCCACAATTTTCGACCGCCCCTTATATTATTGTTTTAAACATCTCACTTTAGAATGTCTTAGCTATTTTGCGATAACCATCTATTCAAAAGTCAACTTCAGAGTGGCCCAACGCGCTTGCGAGAAAGGCTTGGCTCACATCTCGATGGTGAGAATTCCACATTCCATCGGCAAGGATGAGCCATTACGCAAGAGCAAAATCCACTGCTTAATTTCCTACAAAGTGGTACTCATTTTATCGACCCTGTAACAAGAATGGAGTCGTGTGGGAATAAGTTTGGGGCAGAGGAGGGGGTAGGGGGGAGTGCATACTTGGCCAAGGCCACCAGTGTTGAGTATCCGACGGGCTCATGAATGATATTGAGGGGGGCAGAGTGCATGCCTCACCTTCCCCCGCACCCCCTCTCCAAAATTTGGGGCTGCAGTTGTCCCAGAGTGACCTTGTTCCCGTGCCCGCAGCCTGGCACGGGCGGGCACTCATGACGCATAAGCCTGCTGCCCGACAGAAGACTCCTTCATCTCTTCACTTCCATTATTTGCTGCTAATGCTGCTGCTGTTGATCAGGATGATGACAGCTATGACAGTGGTAATGATCTTGAAGCAGCTTCTGCCCACTCGCACGTTAACAAGTCCCTCTTGTCGTAACATCCACAGTTCCATCCATCCACCATGTCGACAACTTGCCAGTCGCTCCTCCGACCCCTCCAATGTTTCACTCCCCGTCGCGCCCCTCTGTTACGCACGTCTCCTCCGGAACCGCGCACCTCTTCCCTTCTCTTCCACCAGCATCTCCACCGCTATCTCCATCTCCCCGTCTTTCCATCACTGCCCTCGTCCATCTCCCCGTGTCCTCTGCTTCAAATCCCCTGGCACCGCCTGGCCTCCTTCCCTCCTCGCCTTCTCTTTCCTTTCTTCTCTCTCCCGACCTCTCCCGGCCTCCTCTCCCGACCTCTCCGCCTCTCCGCCGGCGCTCTCTCCGTCACTTGCACGTGAAGACCTCGACGCGCTCGCTGCAGGTATTGCACTTGACGTAGCAGCACCAGTGGAACTTGCAGTTGCACTGCCACGAGCGCGTGTACAGGTGCGTGTTGTATCCGCGGCCGCAGCACAGCAGGTCGCAGCCGTCGGCGTGCGGCGACGTGCGGTTGCAGAGGCGGCCGCGCGTGCCCACGCTGCCCGATGCCGGGTCCTCCTCGCAGTAGCTGGGCGAGCGGTCGATGTACACGAGGTCGGTCTCCATCGGCTTGCGGTAGTTGCGCGGCGTCGACTTGACCTTGAGGAAGGCGGGCCGGCGGTGCGGGCTGGCGCGCACGGGCTCCACGTGCACGGCCGAGTTGTACTTCTCCTTGAGCACGTGGCCCACCTCGCGGAAGCGTGGAAGCATGGTCCAGCAGGTCCGCGTGGTGCACGAGCCCGACACGCCGTGGCACTTGCACTCCAGCTTCATGCGCTCCTCCAGCACCTGCGGGCGGTGGGGGTGAGGTGTGTGTGTGGGGGGGGGGCGGTAGGTTTGTGTGTGGGTGGGTGTGCAGGTGTATGTTTATTTGTTTGGGGGTATAGAGGTGTAAGTGAGTGGATGTGCGTGCGTGGATGTGTATTGGTGGGTATGCAGGCGAGTGTGGTGTTTGAGTGAGTGTGCTAGTGAGTGGATGTGAATAGGTGTTAGGGTAGGTTGTGTGAGTGCGTGGTTGTGTGTATCGGAGTATAGATAAGTAGGTGGTGTGTTTGTGTGCATGGGTTGATATGTTTGTGGGTAGGCATATTGGTACGTGGATGCATCGGTAGGTTGATATATGTATGGTTGGGTGAGTATTTGTGCGGTTGGTTGAGTTGGAATGTGCGTATGTGGCTATGTGTAGGGTTGATTGTGTGGGAGTGCAGTTGGTGGCGTGGGTAGATGTGGTTGAGTTATGTGTGGTTGTGTGCGTGCGTGCGTGTTGGAGTGTGTGTTTAGGATGTTAAACAAGTGTGAGAAGTGCACAGTTGAGTGTGAGTTCACTCGAGACTTGCTATTGAGTGGCACATGGGACTTGGTGGGGAGTTAGGATAGTCGCTGTGATGTCGCGACGCTACGATCCATCGCACCACATGTCGTCGTCATCTCGTCCACTTTGCGACATATTTTCAGGGATGTAGGAAATCTTCGCCCATTTTATAAGTACTCTACAGTAATTTGTTTGTTGACGCTATTTACCCCCCTAACAAACGCAATAATTAAAGTTCTAAAAAATACATTATCCTTCAAAAAAGAGAAGTGATTTACAAAATACTTTTTTGAGTAACTGACGTCATAATTTTAATGGGTTGTAATTAAATTTCAATATTTAGTTGTAACTGCCAGCAACTGTCCTTAAGCACATTATAGATCGTGAGTTTGCAGCGATTAGAAGACCCACGGCAGACTTGTGATGAGGAACATCAGATTACGAACACCTGAGTCATTGCTCTTGACACTGGAGAGAGCGGCAAGGCACGACACAGCAAAACTGGTAACTCAATCACCTCTGTCCATGTCGTTTGTTTACGGCTCAATGTAGGAGGATTGCTCTTACCAGCTGCTCTTTCGGTTTTCTGGTGACGCTTCCAGCGCGTGAGGCGAGACGTCGCAAACCAGCGCAGAATAACGCTCGACATGGCTATGCCGAAAGAGCAGCTCTTACGAGCAATTCTCAGTGAACATCCGCAATTAGCAGGGATCGCCACGGAGGGAGGGAAGTAGGAAGCGTTGGAGAGGGACAAGGAGTGTAAGAAGGTTCGAAGTAGGAGACAGGCTCAGGGGCACGGAGACGAGAGGGAGACGCTGGGTGACCGGAAGGAGCTAGGGGAGGAATAACCCAACATCTCGCCACTGTGATTCTCACCCCATGCGTGGTCGTGCACTCTCTGAGAGGTGTCACGCAGAGAGATAGGCAGGGGGAGGGAGAGACAGCGGGTGAGCTCGGGAGAGAAGAGGCAGAGAGAGGAGAAGAGGCAGAGAGAGGTGAAGACAGACGACATCGACTCAGCTGGAATCGCATTTCCTGTTTGCAGAGCAGCTCCCATGGGATAGAGGTCAAGTGTGAAGTTGCGCCCCCCTCCGTTCACCATGTCAGCGTTCCTTCCCTTCAAAGCCTTGGGGCCTCTGTACCAAGGCGCTGAAGTTAGACGCTCTCAGCCTGAGTTTCAGAGCTTTGTGGAGGTCACCGGACCAGACATTTCGCATTGCTTAAGAGTCCTCAGCAGGTCTCGTGCTGCGACACGCGCGCTTCCACTTTATGGGATGTGCTGCAAACGCCATCTCCTTATTTTCCCGACGCAGGTGGCTCAAAGGACATGCGATGCCGGGGCAGTCGATTCTTTACTTCACAAGCAGCTCCATTGTGACCATTACTACAACCGTTATCGCGATCGTCATGAGGAGCATAGTAAGCCATTGTCTATCCACAGCTGGATTATGAGGGCCTCCCCAAGCTGCTGCCAATCCTCGCCTGTGCTGCGATGATATATAGTCGTCCCATCTCCGAGGTGGACATCTGCCCGGGTGCATTCTCTCATTTGTTTACCATTTTCTCGCCAGTGTCATCCATCAGCCGTGCATTCGATACATATCCTTTAAAGCAACTCGTTCGTGTCGACGGTGACCTTTAGTGGTTGACACGTCCACCCTACCCCCTCTCGCTCGCAGTCTGTAACGATGCTTGAAGCTTTGGTCGGCGCAGCAGGTTTCCCGTCGCAGACGACACCAGAGTGGAACGAGCGAGGGGGCATCGTGTTCTGTCTCCGTGCCATTAACCTCCGTAGTCCGTGAGCGCGACGCTTCCGAACCACACTTCAGATCTACGCACTTCCTTTTCGCTCTCGGTAAACCGATGTTCAGCGCGCCCTCCTTTCCTCGCGCACTCTCTTTAGCCTTCTGTAGGTCGTCTGCGTGTCCAACTCGTGTGCTGCAGACAATAGCTGAGTGACAATTTCCACTGGTCGGGAAAATCCGCAGCTATTTTACGTGACCGAGTTCGTCCTGGACAGAGCCCAGTCCTTTTCTCGTCCATCTCTTTACCCGACCGCCTTGTACCCCATCCACTTTTTCAGCAATCACCCGAGGTGAACGTTTTATAAGCCGTGCCAGCGGTGGAGCGAGCGGCTCGCAAAACGGAAGGTTGCAGATTCTGGTTGAGAGTGCGACGGGGATAATGAGAGAGCGACAGCGGGAATGGGAGAGGAGCAATGATAGTCACCGGGAGAAAAGAGAGTGACGGCGAGTGAGAGGTTGCTGGGGAGAGTGGGAAAGCGACGGGGAGGAGTAGAGGGCGACGGGGGGAGTGACAGAGCGAGAGACGGCATGGAGAGAGGAAAGGCCCACCTGGTCGCGGCCGTGCTTTGCCGCACGGCCACGTAAATCAGAGGATGCCTCCGCTGAGTCACGCTCACCTTCCTACCGACCTCGTTGTTGTGAAGGTTCATGAGCGTGCGCGCGTTCTGCTTAATCTCCCGCGCGTCCACGAATATCCGTGAGAAGTCCAGGCCGTAGCGGATATCGGCCGAGCAGCCGCCCCATTTCCAGCCCTCGTCGCGATCGCCGGCCAGGCTCAGGCCCTCGCTGAAGCCCTGTTTGTGGCGGTCGCAGCCGCACTCGCTCAGGTTCCCGCGGCTGCACGCCGACGTGATGGCGTGGGCGACCCCGGCGGCCAGCACCGAGTAGGTGAAGGCAGCCTCACGGCTCCCTGGCGGTGCGCGGCACAACCACAACCACCACAATTGTCACCCGCGACAAAAACCGCCTACTTACGCCCGGCTAGATGCATGCACCTTGAAGGTCTTAGTGTCGAAGGCTGCTGGCAGGAAGTCATGGGAGAGAGCCAGGTGCTGTGGGCTGACTGGCTGAGATGGTTGGCGGATGCGCCACCGTCTACAAAATTAACACCATCACGATCATCATCACCACCACTACCACCAGAACCATCATCACCAAACACAAAGATCTCCCCGTATGGCCTGAACAGATGGTATGGTCAAGTGCTGTTAACGAGCAGCACCTGTATATAGAGGATGGCAAGCTACACAATGAGATGGGTGGCCACACCACGCCCAGCCGTCTTTGTCTCTCTAGTAGTGATGTTTACACACCTCGCCAGGTACTTGTCGGAGGTCGAGTGGACTTAGTGGAGGACTAGAACTGGGTCAAATAATTGTCACTAGTCTTGACCATGATTGGGACTCGGAACTTGGCTCACCACATTCGTAGTACAACGCAATAACATTTACACTGCCACTACAATTGCCATGAGCCACTAAGTGGCGGCTTGTGCCAGGCCATATGTACTTTGAGGCCACGTGAAGTGATGAAGGCTCCCTGACAAGTAGTCACGGGGCAGATCAAGGTGTTATGGGTTTCCTGACCGATTTGACTGGCAGGTGCACCAACTTTTCTCCCTACTTTGCCAACTAGCTAAAGCACTGTCGCTCCCCACACAACTTCACACACACGACTGCACACGAACACAAACACAGTACTGGAACATACACCTGCACACACGCACACACACTATACATTATGTGCTATATTATAAATTCAATAGTACAAACACACCAGAGGAACATACACTGCTGTAATGTACACACGTGCACAGTGCGGGACTGGCAGATACTCTGTAGTATCCGACGCCTTGTAAGTAGAAGTTATCAGCAGACATGACGAGGCTTACCAATAGCGAGGTATCACTAGAATGCACTCTGGCATTGCTATGTGGTAAAAAGTATGTTAACTCCAGCCACTAGACATTACCGTTGCACTCCAAGTTGAGGAGGAAATGGCTCTGACTCCTGGTAAAATGGATTTACCCTGGCTGGGCAATGATATCGAGGATCCTTCATGATCAATGGCAACAAATCTGAGCCCCCCCCCACCAAAACATCTAGAGCAACCTAAATATCTAGCCTCTGGATATAATCAGAGGCAATGACCACGTCAATAGTGAAAACATATTTAGGTCCAATTGAAATTCCATACATCTGTTGCTGTAGAAGACATAAAATATAGTGTCTCTGAGGGATCGAAAGATGTCTAAACTCTCAGTGGGGTTCGACGAATTTCTCGACGAGCCTGGCAAGACTACGCTAAACAATCCTGATCGAGAACCGTCTTGGCACGCAGAGGAAAGGGGTGCCTCGATAGCCGTTACAATCAAGACGGTCTCTCGTCTAATAAAAGGGGACACCACGCAGTTTACTGGAAAGAGACAAAGATCGTCCGTATAGCCTTAAAAGATTGTAGAGTTGAGTGCTGTTAGTGAGCACCTGCGAAGGCCAGCATGGCACACAAGGGGTTGGGTGGAATACACATAGATTTACAGACACACTACTGCGACACAATATCCATCCGTGTACCTGTAGGTTACTGAGATACACTACTGGAACGCCTAGACAGCACCATTAGCTGCCATTTCCGTAATCGGCAGTGGCAACCGCAGTGAGTGTCCCTGGCTAGGTACACTTTGAGGCAACGCAAAGTGGCAAGGGCTCACAAGCCTCAGATTGGTAATTTGCATATACACCACAAATGTTCTGTCGCGTTGATCAGGACATGGACCTCACTAAATGTTCTGAGCATCTCGACGTCCTTCAGTTTATGCACGGCAGCTGCTGCAACTGCCCAGTAACGCCTTAACGAGCCACTGACACAGACGCTAATCTTCACGTCGAAGAGGCCAAGGACAGGTTCCGATATTCTTCAATCGTATTGGCCATGAGCGGGAATTGAACTCGAGTCACAGGGTTCGTCGCGCAACGCGTTAACTGCCAGAATACCACTCCCCCCCCCCCCCCCACATACCCCGCACCAACGACGGCATCTACCGTTGTGGCGGCGACGTCACCATGGCGATTATGCCAGGACAGGTGCACCTTGAGGCCACGTTAAGTGTCAAAGGCTCGCAGACGTGAGGTTATGGGAGAGACCCAGGTTCCATGGGTTGACTGATATGAATGGCCACAGCACCACCTGTGTGCCTGGACCTTAGCTCACTGAGTTTTTATCCGCCCGGCGCTCAGCTCGTTGTGAGCGTCGCTCCTCTACCCTCTGTTGTTGTTGGAGGGTGACTACTTCCGACTGCCATGTTAGCCTCCTCCAGGAACCTCATTCACCCTCCCACTAAAGATCCCCCTTAACAGACTGTAAGGTCAAATACTGTTAGCGAACACCGATAAAGGCCACCACAGCACACGAGTGGTTGGATTGCCAGCACCATGCTCGGCCGCCTGTCTCCGGAGTTGTGACACTTACACACAGTACCGGGTACTCATACGAGGCTAAGTCGACGTAAGGGAAGCCCACGACCGGTTCAGAATCGTCAGCGCTGTTGGCCGTGAGCGGAAATTAAACTCGTGTCACCAGGTTGATAGCGCGATGCACACAGCAACACCACCCTCCCTCCTCTCTCCTCGACCACCACTCGCGGTGCCACTCTGCTTGGAGGTCCCCTTCAAACCCGACCTCCACCCGCGCTGCCACTCACCGACTCGGAGCTCCTGTCCGAAAACCGTGGTGTCACCCAGAGCCGAGCAGTTCCAGCGGCCGTGGCGGAACTGGAAGTGGCACTCGGCGAGGCCGAGCTGGGCGCCCTCGCCGATCACGATGATAGCGTCTGGCCGGCTCTGACAGATGGCGCGCTGCCGTGGCGCTAAGCCTGGGATCTTGTTGCAGATCACGTTAGCCCCCAGCGCCACCACCGACGACAAGGCCCTGGGGGTGCCCGCACGTCATCATCATCAGCAGCAGCAGCAACACCAGCAGCATCATGATCATCAGTAGCAGTATCCTCAGCAGCAGCAGCAGCAGCAGCTATGATTGTTACCTGCCCTCTTTTCCCCAGGATTGTCCTTTTTGAGGAAGCAGCTGTTATGAGACATCTCTTCAGTTTTCAGGGAACAAGTCAATCATTCATAGTTCTGGTTTTGGCCACTAAGGCGTAGAGTCCTCACTCTAAAATTCTGGTTGTCCCCACGATATATCCCTTTTTTTGTGCGTCCGAGGAGATAACCGTATCAACAGCATAATGAGAACTGTCAGAAGTCGCGGTATCAGGGAGAGAAATATGCATAACGGCGGTGGTGGTGGTTGTGGCTGTGCACGTGGCCTGTGTTGCAGCACTGTAGAGGCAGTGAGGGTTGGTGGATGACCACACAATGATGTGAAACTCAAGTGCCACTTAACGGTCATATTTAGAGGCTTATTCTAGCTCCACCTAACGCAGTCTGCACACAGAGGGGCACTGCTAACGCCACTGAACCCGGTCTATGTGTGTGGGGGGCGAGCACTGGCTCTGCTTGTTCACGCATGGTTAAATATGCAGACACAGCACGTAGCAGCATCCGTCCCTGGCGCCCACCCCCAGGGTTCCTCCTGGCAAAGACCCCAAGCGACTCCCCCTACCTATCTCCTGTCGATCTGATGGAGCCGCGAGGTTCGCGTATGACCCCTTGGCCTTCTCTTCCACCCACAAAGAACCCGGTGGGGCAGAGTTAACTTAGGGTGGTGGTTTCCAAATGTATGTTTTCGTGGTCCACTTGAAAATTTCTGTTCTCAGCGAACCACTTACTAAACTTTTTTTTTTCTTTCGCGCCGGCATTATTAAAATGACTTTGATATCTCTCGTCAGAAAAAAATAAACCACGTGCAAGGCCACGTATAAATATTCTCGATTGCCCCGCAACCTCTTTGCGAACAACGTGCATGGATCTCGCCAACCAGTGTGAGAACCTCTGACCTAGGGGACGTGAGGAGCCACGTGCCCATACAGCTGTAGTTATCGTTCCCACATCATGCAGCTGCCAAGCCACATTAGTTTCTGGTTACAAACCAGTCGGGTTGTGCCCCTATTGGTACTTCGATTGTCTTCTCGGCCCCATAACGCAACACCAGAAGCTCAAAACCCTTCAAGATGTAGAGCTGCAGTCTACTGCTAAAATAATGGCAACACCAGAGAGTGAGTTGAGGTAGATCCATCACCACACACGCCGTTACCAGTCAACTTAAGACTTCTGATTTCGAACTTCCTCTGCCCTGAATGATACTGCCAAGGTGAGTGAACCTATCTATCTGCGACCTCGACATTCTACCCACTCACGAAGAAATACTGCTTTTAACTGTATCTGGTCAGGGTAAGCCTGGGATTTAGTTTTAATCCTGGACGTCTGCAATCCCAATAGCTTTCCACATCCGGTGTCTCAAGAGCACGCCTCCAGCAACACCACAAAGGTCACGGCATCGATGGCAGTTGTTGACTTTCACTTTCCTCCTCGGTGCGCCGTGCAGAGCGTGAACCACTCTTCAACCTCTAAATCACCCCGTGTAAGCACCGTAAGTTCTCACATGTCTCCTCACAATTTAGTTTCTCTATTATGTCGCTAACCAATAGAGGAACGCTGTACAACATCGTCGGACTTCTTAGGGACAAATTAACGACGTTACTGTAGAACTTACTACCTTGAAAAGTTCAGACGCAGGCTCACACTCACAAATCCTGCAAAATTCACTGGGAAGAAATTGGAGCCATATCCCCACGACAGAATTTTCGGACAACTAAATACAGTCCAGCCATTACATCAACACCCTTTCCAGGAATTCTAGCAAGTTGCAAAATCGCCCACAATGTCTCAAATCGAAAGCGTTCAGATGTACTGAACCTGCCAGCAGCTATTGCCGAAACTCCATACAGCGCTTAACAAGCACGACATTTTTCGATTTGCTAAACCGTCGGCTTTGTGAGATTGAAGCTAAACTGTTTGGGCCACTGAGGTGACCAAATATGATCGCGGATCCTAACCACCATCACAAGTTCAAGCACGTTCCCGGGCACTGAGATTAACACCAGAGTAGTTGTTACAGCTCTGATAGTCACTGTAGAATGTCTGGATATTCACCACAAGGCCTCAATATTAAGGCCTTGGAGTAATACTAGACGTATATTCCCTGAATAGCCTTCATAGACTGTAGGATGAAGTGCTGTTATGAAGCACTTATAAAGATCAGCACGGCACACAAGTGAATGGGTGGCCACCGCCACGCCCGACCGCCTTTATCTCCATTGTGGCGATGTATTGCACACCCCACCAAGTTCTCATTTGCGGCCGAGTCGACCTAGAGGAGGCCCAGAAAATCGTCACTCGTGTTGGCCGTGAGTGGGAATAGAACTCGGGCGGCTGGGTTCGTAGTGGAGCGTGCTAACCGCTGCATCAGTGGGAATAGAACTCGGGCGGCTGGGTTCGTAGTGGAGCGTGCTAACCGCTGCATCGGTGGGAATAGAACTCGGGCGGCTGGGTTCGTAGTGGAGCGTGCTAACCGCTGCATCACCGCAAGACAGGTAGATATACTTGGACATTGACAACACGATGAGACTTCGCTCCGAATTGACCATCGCTACGTACAGTACTCTGGGAATATGTCCGATCTCAATGGATCGCGAGTGCTAAGCAGGGATGAGCCTGTCCAGTGCTGCGATGAGCGACCCCAATGCATAACAGGTGTTACGGGCTGCTGTTGCATTGTCACCAGAAAGCAGTCGAGCATTATTACTTGTACTGCACTATACTCCAAATATATATGTTCCCTGCCTTAAACTACTCCGCTGTTTATCTGTTATTTGCTTCTTTTAATGATTTATAGCCATTATTTAACTCTAATTGATCTACTCCGATGTTGTTGACATTCCGTTCTCTCCACAGCTCTGTGCATTTGTGACCCTCGGGTGAAAATCGCAAACACATTGTTATTACCCTCGCCAGTGTGGTAACGTATGGTCAAATAGCCCTCCATACCTCGCTTGGCGTGAGAAGGCCCTCATCCAGCGGTACATTGACAGAAGGCCCGCAGTATACGTGCAGATCTTCTCCACAGAACAATGTTCCTCAGGTATTTTCACCATGGCAGTCGTCTCTGATACCGTGGTCTCAGTGTGTGGGGTCGAGAGAGTGTAACAGAGCTCTGCACTACTCACCCGGCTACCCGAGTTCGATTCCCGCTCGCGACCAATAACAGTGGTGAATAGTTGAACCGACCCTGGACCTCCCCTAGGTCGACTCAGTCTTAAGTGAGTACCTGGTGTGAAATTATCAGTATGGGGCAGGCAGAGGCGGCCCCGGTGCGGTGCTGGCCACCCACCCCCTCGTGTGCTGTGGTGGCTTTCATAGGTGTTCGCTAACAGCACTTGTCCCAACAGTCTATTAAGGCTATACGCACATGCTGTGGGTGATGCTGACAGTGTGTGCGAGAGTTTATCTGTATAACTTTATTAACAGCGGCACGAGTTTGGGGTGTGTCTTACTCTCCGGAATATTGGAGAGTACACCTGTGTTTGAGTGCACCTATTGCGGAGCGGTGGCGCAGCGGTTAGCGACCCGGGTTATGTTCCCACTCACGACCAACACCGGTTATATAAACCGGTGTTGGTCTCAACAGAGTACTCGGTTTAATATATATCGGCATGGGGGAGACAAAGACAGACGGGCGTGCGTGGTGTTGAAATTAATACATATTCTTTCAATTTTGAAGGAGAGCCACCTCGCCTCGGATCTCGTGTGCCGTGCTAGCATTCATAAAGTGCCCCCTAAGAGCACTTGCTCCAACAGTGTTGATGTTTGTCAGACGTTCATTCATTATCAATACCCGCTTAATCCTGTCATAATAAAAATTGCATTGATAAAGCGCATTTCATCCGACAGTCACAAAGCGCAGCACAAACTGTGGAGAGAACCGTATAGCAAAACACAGAATGGATCAATTGAATAAAATAATTACTATCAGTCAATGAAGGACATCAAATAACAAAATAATTGTTAATGTGTGAATGCACCAGGTCGCAGGGAGGCTGGAGCCTATCCTGGCCGACAGAGGGTGCAAAGCGGGGGAATGCCAGGATATGACTCCAGTACATCACAAGGCACACTTTTTGTGGTAATTTACTCAACAGGCCAATTAACCGAGGCACCAGCGTGTCGTTGGATTGTGGGAGGAAACCGGAGTACCCGACGAAAACCCACGCAGACACGGGGAGAGAACCTCGCAAACTCCACACAGAAAGATGTTCGTTATTTCAGCAAGTTTGCAAGCTCGGGATGTGGGTATTCCTGAGATACAGCAAACGTTCCAACTGACCAATGCCTCTGCAGGAGACCTTTGTGGGCACTTGTGAAATGACTTTTCTGTAAATACAGGTCTCGATACGGGCCGCAGCCGGTGTCTGTCTACACAACGGGTGTCTGTCTATGCAACGGGTGTCTGTCTATACAGCCGGTGTCTGTCTACACAACGGGTGTCTGTCTATGCAACGGGTGTCTGTCTATACAGCTGGTGTCTGTCTACACAACGGGTGTCTGTCTATGCAGCGGGTGTCTGTCTATGCAGCGGGTGTCTGTCTATACAGCGGGTGTCTGTCTATGCAGCGGTAACATCCGCACCTCACAGACAGAAGCTCCTACCCGAGGCGGTTCGATTCTCGCCTAAGGCGTCTTTCTGTGTGGAGTTTGTGTTTTCTTCCCGGTTCTGCGTGGGTTTCATCCCGCGACCAGAAAAACCCTTATTAATTAATCGCCCGATAACATAATATATAGGAAGCAGTGTCTGGCGGGTTGGCGTCGGCTCACCATATTGCTGCCTTCCCGCCTCCCCCGCTTCTCTTGCGGTTTCCTCGCGCGTCTGAGTCGTTCTACATGCAAATGAATACCCTCATAATTGAATGTGCCACGCGTTATAAATGTTATTTATTTATTATTTAACCTCTCAGCTTCACACGGGCACATGTACAGCCCTTTGCCAATCCACTGTTGGATGAAGAGCCAGCTCCTGCACGCCTTGGGCGTTACGTAGGGGTGAACTTGACCATACTTCCCCGTGCTGGTCAGTGCGAGGTTGTGGAGCTCTGGGAGCCAAACGTCTGTGCAGAGATTAGCCTCAGCTCTCGCGTCAGCACAGTGACATCGCGCAACGGGTGAACAGGTTCTCACGATCAAACCAGCACGGCATGCGCCTGAAGCTAAGCTGGCCCGAGCCTGGCTAGTGGCTCGTAATAATACCACGTGTTACAAGATGGGTCTACGAGAGGGCAGAAGAAGAATGGGGATTCTTGCATCACTCTGTGCAGAGCTCCTTGTGTTAATGTTTGTGGATTGAGAATTGCTCTCAAGAGATGCTGCATCGAAATTGCAATTTCGTGCGTTCTCGCTCTCGACACAGCTATCCTGAAAGAGGAGCTCTTAAGAGTGATTCTGAGGTATCGCTGGATAGTATGTGGATGTTCTCCGAGTATTCTGCTTTCCTCCCGCATGGCGCCAAACAACTCATTCATTACATCAACCAACCATCCAAGTACAGCAGAGCGCTCTTTAAAAGTACGGTGTAATCTCGAGACTCAGCCGGGCTATATTGACGATTAGAACATGCGTGCGTGTTAGTAATTGACCGGTGCAGGCGGTGCAGCTGCACAGGATCCCACTGATACTCTCAGCGAGCTGTGTGTCACGGAGGGTCATGCATTATATTCGTCTGCGTCGACCTGGAACTCGTGTCTTAAAGAGAGGGCCCTTGCCTATCACATCGGCTTGTTCACCAGCATTGATTGACAGAATGTGAAATCCGGTGCAGGATCTACTGGTACTGACAACCGATAGATGATTGCTTCGAAAAGCTGCTCTCTCGGGACAGCCGCGTCGATGGCTCTCTCGGAATTATTCACTCCCAGTGGACGGTGGCTGCGATGGGTTGTGCTGAAAATATTTTACATTTTGTTTACGTGTCAAGACAGATATGTGAAGGAGATTAATCGTCTGCTTTAGTTTGTTAACAGGGAGACAGACGAGATGTAAAAATACATTGTTGGATGGGGGAGATGGAGGGATGAGTGGGGGAGATGGAAGTGGAGCAGGGAGAATGAGGGGTTAGTGGGGAGATATGGGTGGATGAGGGAGACGGGGGGGGGTGAGTGAACGAAGACGCAGCGATAGCTGAGTAGCGTGAGCAGCGAGCCCTTCTTACCCAATGCGCAGGTAGACGAGGCCGAGACACAGCAACACCTGCGGGAGCCAATGCTGGAGGTCCCGGCTCATCGCTGAGAGAAATCTCGCGCGGGAGCCCAAAGCCACTCGGGTCACACGTGAGCACCGTGGGCCACCTTCCAGCCGCCTGCTTGCGGCTCCTCCGGCTGAGAATTCAGACGCGCAGACTTTTCCTCACACGCGGCCGTGTGCGCGCAGCGGGTCCTGTGACTGTGTGCCCAATGCACGTGACAGTTCTTGGAATAAGATGAAAAAAAATATATTTTTAATATCGTTGAATAATTCCTCTTTAAGCGTTTAAGTAAAACGCGGCGGCAACTTCTTTCGTGACACCGACGAGCGCTCATGAAGTGGCAGCGGAAAGCAAAGTGAGAGTGAAGGTGTTGAAGCTTGCAGGCGCGCGATGAGAGGTGAGGTCCTCCTCCAGGTAGACTTTTCCAGGGTTCGCGAAGCTTGACCGGGGCAGCATGGGTTGGCCGCGTCCCTGGAGCTGACGGGTCTCTGAGTCTCGGCGCATTGAGGCAAAAGGCTGCTCTGACGTCCACCGGAGTTTGGTATCTGTGTCTCCCACCCTCGCTCTCCGTTTCTCCCGCACGCTCTCTCTCTCGACGCATACCCTCCCTCTCTCCCACCCACCCACCTACATCCCTCCCTCGCTAGATCCATACCTCCCCTCCCAGAGTCCCGTTCCTCCTCCCCTATCAGTATTCATGCAGCGAACCGCGTGCGCGCAGGACACGGAGGGGCTTGTGACGAGGTGTGGTTTCTGCTGCCTACATGGGGTAGCTGTGGCTTCTGTATGCGCACTGGTTGAACTAACGATGCAAAGTTACAACAAGCGAACACTTTCAGTTCATCCCAGCGAAAACCTGTCTGTCTGTAGGGCACGGGGAAGCGTTGGGAACCGGTTTGTCACCGTCATTATAATCAGCGTTATCGTTACTCTTGTCATAATTTTAAAGCGTGTTCCTCCTGCTGACAATGTGGCCCCTCAATATACCACCCGAGATCATCAGATTATGCCCGTTTCAGGGTTGAACCTGGTTAGTACTTGGGTTGGAAACTGACAGGAACTGTCAGGTGTTATCTTGGCTAGAGCTACGATGCAGCTGGAGAATAGTAATGTCTATCATTGGATTATTGGATCTGTCTGTGCGGAGTTTTGTGTTACCCACATCGTTTTCGTGGTGGGTTTTCGTCGGGTTCCCAGATTTATTTTTCCGATTTGAAGCCAAACGATGCAATAGAAACGTCTTAAATATGTGTCCCTGAGACTCGGTGAATATTCGTTGATAAACAAAATATAATATTTGCATTATCACTTCGAACTGTAAACTTTACATCACACATCTCTACATTTGGTGACGTAGCGAGTGAGTAGCGCTGTCGCCTCATAGTCAGAAGTTCCCGGGTTTGGTTCCCGGCTCCGATACCTTTCTGTGTGGGGTTTGCGTGTTCTTTTCCCGTGTCCGTGTGGGTTTTCGTCGGGTACTCCGGTTTTCCCCCACCGTCTAAAGACACGCTACTGCCTAGGTTAATTGGCCTGCTGAGTATATTTCCCGAAAAAAGTGCCCCGCGATGTATTGACGTCACATCATGGGTATAGCCCCGCCTTGCGCCCTATGTCTGCCGGGATAGGCTCCAACCCTGCATGACCCTGTACAGGATTAAGCGGGTACTGATACTGAACTGAACTCTGCTTTCTTCTCACAGTCCAAAGATATGCTACCTAGTTTAATTGGCGTGATTATATTGCCGTTAGTGCTATGTGTTGGAGCGGCGTTCTATCGGGCAGAACGCAAGTGATCCACGAACATGCTTACCCCTTCAGCTGGACAACCGTTAAAAAGAACCTCATAGCTCAACGGCTTCTTCCAGCTTAGATGAAAACTGACATCCTCGCGTAACACTCAGTGGTGGTGCTAGGCACAAGAAAACAGAGCTAAAGCTTAGGACTCTAAGCAGCCCAAGGAGCCCCGGATTAATGTGAAATGGCGTTTAACTAAATGTCAGATCTAATTTAAACCCTAAATAAACATTTAGATCATAATGCATCTCTCATCGCTAGCTTGTACGTTATCTCTCGTGTCTCAACTCTCCCCCGTGTTTCCAAGTATCTCTCATCTCGCTACATCTCTTTATCTTGTCCGTATCTCTTCTGGGCATCTGAGTAGGAGTTTATGGATCGACAAGAGGGCCTATCCATAGGGCTTCCACAATCGACCAACACCACAGCGCCGCTGACAGCCACACAAGCACCCAGCAGTCGTCCCACTCATCACTCCTGCCGCGTAGGCTGTCGCACCTTTTCAAAAAATCTCTCTCAAAGCCAAAGTCACGCCGCTGCGTTCTAATGCCCGCTTTTCATTCCCTTCTATTCTGTCTATATGCTGCTGCCCCTGTTTGCCCCCCCCCCGCCCGCTCACCACCTCGTTTCTTTAGAGGAATAATCGTTCATTTGAGCGAGAGGGAACGGAGTGCAAGGGGTTGCGTGGAATTGAGGAATTGAGGTTTCGGGTTTTTTTGTAACTTTGGAGTGAAGCTGGTCTCGGTCAGGCATGCATACTGATGGAGTTTTCACGGGCCGCTCGCCTCCTCGTTTATAAGTGACTCAGTGACTTTTAACATATATAATTGTTTAAGTCCCTCCCCGCCCCCATTCCACACCCAGCCCCTACCCCCTACCATATCCATTCGTCCGACACTCGCTTAGTATATTCGCGTTCATGGCAACGCTGGTGTGGTTGGCCGGCGTGCGGGAGACTCGAGCGTGTTTAATATATCAACCAGTGGCCGGGAGACGCGCAGGTCACAGCGAGAGGGGATGTGTGTGAGTGTGTGTCTCTTATGGGGCGCGGTAGTGCAGTGGTTGGCGAGCTGCGCTACGAACCCGGCCACCCGAGTTCGATTCCCGCTCACAGTCAACGTTAGTGACGGGTTTCTCCTCTGTTACTGGGTTCTCCCCTAGGTTGACTCAGTCTCGAATCGGTACCTGGTGCGGTGTGTAAACATCACAACAAGAGAGACAGGCGGCAGGGTGTGGTGCTGGCCACTCACCCCGTTGTAAGCCGTGCTGACCTTGATAGGAGACCTGCTAACAGCACTTGACCCTACAGTATGTCAAGACTATTAGGGGGCTCTTTGTCCCTCACAGCTAGTATCATCAGCAACATCTAAGTCGATTATAATTGTAATGGTCATCATTGTAGTTGATCATCATCAGTATGGTCGCAGTTAACGACATAAGCATCAGCGGTTGTATAAATACCATCACCATCATCAGCAGCTCGAGCATTACGATCAGTTGTTAAAGTTGACGATGATGTCTGACTGATGATTGAGCTTATGGCACTGCTGCTGATGTTGATGAAAAACAGTCTTTGAGACTCAGCGACGCTTTGCTTGATAAACATGAGTGATCATAGCAATGTAGTGGCACGTTGAATTGGCGCTAACGCACTGAATTGGGGCCAACAGAGCTAATCTGATGTCTCTGCGTTAAGGGCCAACTCGCGGTTCAGCAAATTTTTCCTTGAGCCAATAACACGAGCATAACTTTTGTGGGACGTCAACAGCAGTTGGCAAGTGAAATCACTATGCCCTGCCATGTGAATGTGGAATTTTCACCAAAGCCTAAATAGATTGCATACAATACCACACCACACTAGTTACCGAATGACTAAACCTCCCTGAACGCGCCCGATCTCATCGGACCTCCGAAGCTAAGCAGTTCAAGCCTGGATGGCTACCACCACGTTACAGGTGTTATAGGCTGCCTGGCCACGATGTAGGAAGCAGAATACAAGAGCAGCAAAGGTCGAGTGTTGTAGTCTACGTTAGTGGCCCTTCCTCCGCATTCATCGACGCGTGCTGGTCGAGGCTGGTGAACTGTGGTCAAACATCTTGCACGCCGTGGGGCGGAAATGATTGATACTTGTTGTGCTGTATCGCGACCTGTGTCGTAACCGTGCCGGTGTCACTAAGATCTGTACTGTGTGACATCTGTACTATTGCAGGACGCGCTCACAGAGCCGAGGAGCTTATTGGGCTCTTCCTGACGAGATAAAATCAAAAGCTATCTTAATCAAGGGAGGAATTGGGCGGGAATGGGCGGGAACGCACGGGCTTCCCAGGGAGAAAGTACCAAAGGGAAGCTGGGCGGCGCGGTGGCGCGGTGAGTCGTGCTGTCACCTGACAGCAAGAAGGGCCTGGGTTCGATTTCCGGCTCGGGTGCTTTTCTGTGTAGACTTTGCCTGTTTTCTCCCCGTGTCCGCGTGGGGTTTTTTAGGGGTTCTCCGGTTTTCTCCCACCGTTCAAAGACACGCAACTGCCCAGGTTAATTGGCCTGCTGAATAAAATTACCCCCAGTGCCTTGCGATGTACTGGCGTTACATCAAGGGCATAGCCCCGCCTTGTGCTCTCTGTCTGCAGGGATAGGCGCCGGCTCGCCACGACCCTGTAGAAGATTAAACGGGTAGTGATAATGGATGATGATGATGATGACCTACTAAGCCTTCATGTTCTTAAATTTGTATAGTTATTTTATATCGCAGAAGTCACAGGTGTGCAGGAAATGTGTTCTCATAAACTCTGGAGGGGACGCGTTCCCGGGTGAGTTTCCTGAGTGATTTAATGTTTCCATTTCCAACTCTGATCTAAATGACATCCATCTAGCAGTAGATAGACAAGTCGCTGCAGGTATATGTCGCAACGTGTCAACGCGATACTTTATTGATTTTGGCATTTTTATTACCTCAATAAAAATGTTAATAGTAGCGGTCCACGCGCAGTGCTAACCCCCC
>JAZEWT010000003.1:4908660-4925394 GCA_036362905.1 Mordacia mordax
AGTAAGGAGAGCGTTGAACAATTTAATGCATGCGTTGAGGTTCGTGGAGAGACGCGTCAAAGGCTTCTAATTCTAAGTCTTTCGCAGGGAGTTTTTGGAAAGCAGCTGGCAAAAAATATAATGCCTGACTACGAAGTCTGGTAACCCATCTGATGGCATCGGGAGATCCTCGACGTGTAGGCCCCGTGCCCTTTTTGTAATTGTGGAATGGGCACCGATCGGTCATGCGACGAACAGATCGCGTGTCACCACGTTCGCAATTGGACTTGCGCCCTCGTTTGCCTTTTGCACCATTGTTTTAGTGGGGCAACCATACGGCGAGTGTTTTGCCCGTTGATTGGCGCTTGCTGGGACACACGCACGCTCACACGTTCACACGCGTGCATGCGCACGGGCCTCCGCTATCCTTAGGATACACGATCGCCACAACGCATTGTCTTGATCACCTGTATCCTCTTGCGTTTGTCGATGACGCAAAGGCACTCGTCGAGGTGTGCACATCTGTGTGGTCCTTACTAACAGCACTTGACCCTTACAATCTGTTAAAGCTACACGGGGAATATTTGCCTTTGCATGTGTGCGCTACAAAATCGGCAACCCCAGTTCGGTTCCCCGGTGAGGTCCTGGTGAGGTTTGTAAACATCGGCACTAGGGAGACAAAGGAGAACGGGCATGCTGCTGACCATCCACCCACCCCCAATGCACCGTACGTTCCTTTACAGCCACTTGCTTATAGCACTTGACCCTGCAGTCTGTTAAGTCTATATGGAGAGTCTTTGTCTTTGGCGTAGTAGTGACTTAGAAATATATAAAGTATTATTATAATATTCACACAATATGCGACGAACCTGGTGTTCCGAATTCGATTCCCACTCACGCGCAATAGCAGTGGAGAATAATTGAACGAAACCTTGGTGATTTGTCCTTAAATGAGTACAGTACTGCATGTGGTGTATAGACATTAGAATTGGGGAGACGAACACTCCCAGGGGTGGTGTTGGCCAAGCACGCCCCCGTGTGCCGTGCCCACTGTTATAGGTGCTTGCTAACAGCATTTGGCCCAGGGAGTCTTTGACGACATGCAGTGGAACTTGTCTTATATTTGGTGCAATCAAACCCACCGCTCGTGTCGTTCCACTTGCCTGTCAAACAGGGGCGAAGTTGACGGCGCCTCTTCTCTCGTGCAGTTACGCGGCATGGCGGTACCATTCCCTCCACAATTGTGCTCACTCACCTGCATTTCGAGCCTTTTCAAACCAGCGTTCAACAGAACTGAATGCTTCCGCCGTGAGACTTGTGTAGCCGGGTCGCTGTTGTCCCCTGTGCCGAGACACGCCTTTGCGCTCATATGCACTCTTGAAAATCCGAGTGGTCCTGTGCGTTAAGAGTGCCGTAATCTTGCAGTTGATTCGTTGATGGTGTAATTGTGGTTACGGTAAATGTATTCTATTGTTTTCTTGAATGTTATACCGTTTTGTTTTATCGGTTGTAGCAATTATGGTCATAATCCATCACAATTTTGAAACACTATATTCAATGTAATTAACAACAGGTTTTTACCATTTCTGGCAATTATGCAGGTGTTAAGATCTTAAAACACCAAAATAGACACATTTCACAATGTGTCTAGTTTGCTATATTAAATAGTTGTAATTTGAGTAACCTGCAGAAACATCGTTGAATCGCAAATATTCTATGAACGTTTTCCCTGGTTACCCTTAGGTAGTCAGGCCAGAGCCCATCAAGAATGCGTTTTTTTTAAAGATTTATCTGGGAGTGATTACGCTTTTATTGTTACATTAATTTTATCGCTGTCAGATTTCTTTTCAAAGCAGTCAAGTTCTCCCCTCTTGATCGTAGCGTGCGTTGTTGAGGAGGACACTCGGATCTTCCTCCTGCTTCAGAGAGCGATGCCAAGCACAACCGTTGAGTAAGCGAGGTATAATTGCGATTGCCGTGCAAATCACAAACGTGCATCATCTTGCATCTTTCACCCTCTGCCATTCTCACCAGTTCGGCGTTGCCAAGGCCGCTACTCAAAGGATTATTGCCAAGTTGATAATATTTGGTGAAAACTTTTCCCATGGTAATACTGCACGTGTGCGTATGTGTGCGCTTGGCGGACAGGCGGTATTGATTAAATCGGGAAAAATAACACGAGCCACATGTTTGCTCACGCAGGTGCAATGACCATCGCCAGCTCTCCGATATCTAATCAACGGGTACCGCTGACCAGATGGGATGCCAAGCCTGAGTCGGCACTTTCTGTTAAGTGATTTTCGTAATTCAAAAGGTTGCTCTTGTCCTGCCATTAACGGCGATAGTAAAAAAAATGGCTGCACTTCCCTTTGGTGAGCACGTGTCGAGGGTAGTGCGAGCCTTTGCAGTGAGTCTCGTCAGGCTTTGGGCTTGCGGTTTTGTGTGTTGTGTTTGTCATGTAGTGCAGTACGTTACGATTGCGGAGTTGTTGGATTGTAGTTCACCGATATTGTTCCATTTCTAATCTGTTATTGTAATGATGTAGATTTTTACGGCTCGATGCATGACGAATGCTTCGAAAAACTGCTCTTTCGGGATAGCCGCGTCGATCGCTCCCCCTCTGTCGATCGCGACGTCTCGCATCACACGTTTGAGGCATCCTCAGGTGCTGTGTGTGTGTGTCATGTATATGATTCCTATTTCTATGTAGGTACTATGTATATGCTAATTCCCTTCTACAGCATTGCTCTCTTCCAGGCACAATGGAAGAAGGGCAGGGGTCCATTTTATCTGTTATTCATTAATTGCCGGCACAATTTCTGTGAGTTTGTGCATCTCTGCAATGTATTTGTGCTGTTTGGGTATTACTGTTGTTATTATTAGGTAAGTGTTCTTAAAAAATGCGTTGGCTTGTTTACAGTTTCATCACGCATTAAATGATAAATTTCATAGTCTCGTGGAATTCGGTTTATTCATTTTAAGTTTTATAAACGTTTGCAAGTTAATTGCGTTTTCTTATTCGTTTTATACCAGACGAAGGCACGTATTGAATCTTCAGTGGCAAACCTTGCAAATTATTGCATTGGAAAAGAAGTAATCCAGGCTTCCCTACATTTCGGTAATAATTGGTTGTGTGATGAAGAGCAGAGGGTTGCGGCTGAGTGCGGTCGGCAGGCGACTGGTGTGTGTAGTGGCGTACGTGCAAGATACGGGCGGGCCACAGCGCTGAACTTCCAGGTGACACTTGATTTTTACGAGACCACACCGTGAAATGAAATGCCTACGGAGGTTGTAAAGCTTCTTCTCAAAATAGTCCAGTGTTGTTAAATGCATAAAACCGATTACAGTCTAACCAAATTGAAACCCAAAATTATTGTAGCAGCAGCAAATTTTACGGTGAAGCAGTACAAACTTTTAGCGACTGCTTTAGTTCCTAAAGTGCTACGAAAAACATTTTTTTAAAGTTAATTCTCATCAGGGCCCCATGGTGTAAAGTGCAGTCTCGAACTCTCTATCTCTGGAATCACTATTCATGTGCTATGATAAAGGGCCACTACCTATCATATATATTTTAAGGCCACACAGTGATATTAACGAACGCATTTAGTTGATTTGTGCTTTTGCACCACTGCCAATGTAGCAGCAGCATCATCATGAAATAATTGTATTAATGTACATCTGTTCCTTGCCTTATGAATATGGAATGTGCACCACTAACTGATGATGCTAGCAGAAGTAATTAACTGTCTAGAACAGCGATGCACGTGGCTTGTGCGCTGTTAGCATTTCTGTTCAGTAGAACGCAACGCAAAGTTTGCAGAGCGACTTTAATAGAAGTTTTTAAATGTGTGCCGCAGTATGCGGCACACTGCGATCTTCTTACTGTGACCCCGTTCTCGGCACGAATGCTCGTAGCGGATCACAGTTAGTGACCGCAGTGTGATCCGATAACACCGGGACGGTCCGATCGTGCCTCATGGCGTTACGTTGCGAATGTGGCGTGCTCGCTCAGACAACTTCGGAGTCGGCCGGCGTTAAAGCAGAAACGTTTCGTAATATTTATTTTACCGCGACCTAGCCATCGCCGGTGTGAATCACTGTGCTATGGGCGTGCGGCAAATGGTTGTGGCGGTGGTGGAGGTGGAGGGGGTGGTGGCTTGAGCTGCTCCGACATGGCGCGCTTTGAACAAAGAGCAGAGCGGCAGCGAATTGTATCGCAGCGGTCGCCGACGCAAATGGAATTCTGAGACCACGATGATGATGCCACTGACGTACAAAGCCCCATTTTTTTTTGGAGGCTCGTTCCGCACGGTTGGGGAGCATTCGCCTTGAGGGAAACGCAGCGTGCGGCAGTGGCGGTGTGGTTGTGCTGGTGTCAACGTGTCTCCTGCTCAGTCAAACATTGGGCCATGCTCGTCTCCGTTTGGTGGCACCAAGCTAGTGATGGAATTTCAGTATTCCTGTGGCGGCGAGTTCCACAGTCTGTGCGCGCTGTCGTGGAGTCGACTCAGTTATTTGAGATGTTAGGAGGTAGAAAGATTGGCCTGGGATGAAACAGAAACACATATAATGTAAAAACACGTAAATGTGGCAGTTCAGCCTGATGATGCCTCCGCCGCGGGAGCCGAATTGTCGCGAAGGGCAGATGAGGAACACTTGATATGTCTATCGCGAAAGAACAGCTCTTGAGAGCGGTTCTCATACATCGAGCTGTGACAGCCTACATCATTACACGAGGCAATACCGATGTGTTTATTGGTGTCTGACTCAAACCGGGATGAGATCATGGACCCCCAATGGGTGAACAGCAGCTTGTAATGCGTGCACAGATATTCCAATTAATTCTTTAGCAATCCTGGATGATACGCGAGTTGTTTGAATGCCGCTCATCTCCAGTGGTGGCCGAAAGCTGGTTGTTGAAATTTCATATTTCTTACGGCAAGAGCATGTCTTGTTCAGTTAACACACACAGAGTCCACCACATTGTACAAATTGGGGTAATCCGCACACAGTTGACTGCGAGTTTAGCAGTGTACACACTACTGTACGGACGGTAAGCTATCGTTTACGCACACAGCCGCTAGCCGGGTCTACGTGCAGCTTCGACTCGGTTAACCCTTGAAGGGCCGTCAAAAAAACTCCCACCGTTGCGTGTGTGGAGGTGCCAGCCGCAAGGGAGGAAAGGCCACGTGGTTCTGTCCCAGGCCGTTGGGTCGTCGAGTCTCAGCTCTAGGGAGAAACGAAACGCGGGGGCCTGCGGCAACCACCGCCACGTGCAAACTTAAACACGATGCTTTGTTCGGCGTTGAATTTGGATTTGTCAGATGCAGTAGGTAAGGCCAACGCCAGGCTGGAGGTTTATGTTCGTTGAACAAGAATTTCGGGTGGGCCGTGATGAGCAACGCTGTGAAGCGGTGGCCTTAGCAAAGTCAGTTCTTAATAATCGGAGTGGTCTCGGCTTGCGTAAACTTTCGAAATGGTCCCGGTTTTGTCAGATTGTCAAGTTTGAATATAAACCAGACGAGCACCGGGAGAGACCGGTAGCGATTTGGGGAGGAGGGAGGAGGAACGCGCTTGGATTTTGTCCAGTTTCGTACGTTGCCGGCTTCGCCGACGCGCAAACATCTTGGTGCCGCCGGCGCTCATTTCCCAAACAGTGCTCGACAAAACCAGCGCTAGCTCGTGATTTGGAGCTACAGTTCTAACGCTGCGATAGGAAGACGCGCCGCCGCTCTGCGCTCGCGCCTACATCTCCCGAGACGCTCTGCGCCCACCTGATTCACAAGGGTGCAGCAGCAAAATGGCGGACGACATCCTAGGCGTACGTGCATCTGCTTTTTTTTCGCGCCCACCCCCGCCTACCACCGCACCCCCCCCTCTCCTTGCGCCTGCGCGACATCTCTCCCTCACTACCTCCCCCCCCCCACCACGGAAAGTGTGAGCGAGCGTGCGAGAGCTGCGTCGCAAGCTGGCGGCGCCTGCGTCTGGCGCGAGCTGGCGCGGCCGTCCGGGCCTGGCAAGAACGGAGGTCTCGGGAGGAGACGCCGCTTTGCGATCGGATCGGGGACCTGGCCTGCGATCGGTGTCGCGATTTCTAAAAAGAGTGGCCGCTGGGCCTCAGGAAGTTGCACAAGAGCGACATTTGAGTTAAGTCGTGACCCGCGTGGACTGCTCGCCTGTCGCCGCGTTGGTTTAACAGTTGCGGTTTTGGCGGAGATACTCGTGCGTGCAAGGGCAAATGGAGGGACCGGGGGTGGCTGGGGGTGTAAGAGGGGGGCGGGGGGGGCAACACTTGAATCGCAGCCAAGTGTCTTTCAGGGCCCTGTCAATCGCTGATTTACTGTGGTGCTGGCAGGGTGAGCGGCGCTGCCAAAAGGCAAAAAAATTACATATAAAGTCGCCGTAGCGATACTTACAACTTCAAAATTACTGTCGCCTTCGAGAGGCTATTTTAAACCTCACGTTTAGTCGTGGGTGCTGACTGCAACTTGAGAAGTGGCAACTCTGCGCGTTTGCGATTACTGCGTTGGATGAGCGCGTCTTGCCGACGGGGCAAATGGTGGCGGTAGTGGCTGCCCAGGCCGGTTTTTTCGCTCCAACCGCAGCGTCGAGAAGCCTTGCAGCGCGCAATCGCCCCACGCCTCCCCTCCCGCCTTGCCGTTTCCCTCCTGCGGAACGGGAACCGTCGCTCGCGGCCACGGCCTCTAGCAAAGCTTGCGCTGAGATCGGGGGGGTGGGGTTGGTGGGGGAACGGAAGGGGTGGTGGGGCTGCGTTGATTTCGGTGGCGCCGCTCGGCGAGAGAGTCCGGGTGCCGATGGCGGTGACGACGCCAGTCCGCGGGCCCGGCGCTCCACGCACGCTCAACGTTGGCATCCGCGCCAAGCTGTGCCAGGAGGGTGGCGGAGCAGGTGGCGCACGGCACTACCCGAGAGGGGCTCGCACGGCCTAAACGGAAGTGCTGGCGCGTGCGCGCGCGCGTGCGCGCGCGCCCTCGACGCAGACGTACGCCACGCGCGATCACGTACGCAAGCGCGCACGCGCATAGACGCGTGCGGAGGGACGGCTGACTGGGCATGCTCAGAACCTGTCGTCATCGCGCACGTTTCCCGCTCTTGCAGGAACCCCGTCCTTTCGCCTCGGCGTCTTGGCCAGGCGAGGCCACGGTCGCTAGTGTCGTCCAGACAGAGGGGCGATATAAATAAATCTCGGCATTCTGTACTAAAAAAAAAATTTGAATAATAAAAGAAATTCGAGTGCACAACCTATCTTCCCCACCCCTTCTCCCTCTGCTCCCCCCACCACCTTAGCGAAATTATAAATAACCGGAGTCCACCGCATCAGCCTCTTCGCAGCCGAAACGATCGGTTAGTAGTTGCCGTTGGGTTCTCGCGCTTGGGGGGTTCGCTTCTGTTTGCATGCGTTTCTTGCGCTCTCCGCATCGTGCGTCGACCGGTCCGTAATGACGAACGCCGGGGAGAGAGAGCGGGAGAGCGAGCGGGCGGGCAGGCGTGCGAGTGAGAAAAACGGCGTAAAAAATAAACGGAGGAAAAAATATCCCGGGTACGCTTTGCTCACGCCCTTTGTAGCATCTCGCCCGCTCAGATTGTTGACTTTCAGCCAATTTTACCCTTGCCGTGCGTGCTGACATAGCTGTTTTTTTTATTAAATAAAAATCACGGCCCCCCCTCCTGGTCCCAGCTCCAGCCCCCTTTTTCGTGTCCGTCAGCATGAGGCCATGCGCCGTCGTTCCCTCTTAGCAGCGGCTGCCGCCGCTACCACCACCATTGCGGCTTAAAACAGAAACTGCTGTGCCAGAATCGTTCGGCGTGCTGGAGAAAAAGTATCCTGTGATGGTCCTGGTTTTGGGAAGGGCTTCGCAAAGCAGAGTCGTGGAGGCGAGCGAATGTGCGTTTCTTTTCATCCCTTGAAGCAACTCTGGGCACAGTGCCAAGTTCACGCATATACAAAGGAAAGTGGGAGAATGAGAGGAGAGAGGAGAGAGAGGGAGGCAGAGTGAGGGAGGGGGGGTCTGTGTGAAAGGGAATCGGATGAAGATTTTTATAAAAATAAAATCAAACGAGATAACGATGTCACGTCTTAAAAAAAAACAACTCGATTGGGATAAAATGCGAAATCATAGCGGTGCGCGTGATCACGACAGTAGCATCGGGCGGTCGGTCGGTGAGGAATCGGCGGTTGTGACCGCTGCGGTAGCATTAGCTCGCGTGTGCGAACGAGCGAGCGGCTGATCTGCCGCAGGAGCCTGCACTCACGCGCACCATCACTGTACGTGCGTCGGAATGCCGCGGCCAAGCGAGGGCCAAGAAGGAGGTCTTCTTGTCATGCCGCGGCGACGTGGGCGGCTTCTTGTTCGCGTGCCGGCCTACTTCCCCTCCACTTGGCACCCGCTCGCCCTGCCGGTGCCCGCTCTCGTGCCGTGGCTGAGAGGTGCCACACCCCCCTGTCCGCCTTCAGGCCTTGTCCGACTCCCTCAGGCCTCTCGTTTTGATCAGTGAATTATTGAAGCCCTGGCAGGCTGGCAGGTAACCAGGCTGGGGTAGTGGGTACCCAAGCCTGTGTGGTGACTGGCCGACTGGCCTTACTTGCTATCTAGCAAGCCAGGACACTGAATAGTAAGTGGGCGGGCTGGCCCGGGCAAGCGGCATGCGCCGCTTACCCGGTGGGTGGGGATAGCTGACGTTCCAATTGACTCAATCGACTTATTGAGGCCTTTCCCTACTGGAGCGCAGCTTGTCTGCCCTTAGCTGTGCCAGCCTCCTCGTGTCCAGCACGGCATATTAGCATGCAGTGAACATAGCCACGCGTCGCCAGACAGTCTTCCCGGCATTCTCTGTCCGTACGCTCGCACGCATAACAAAGACTCGTCCTGCTTGCCTGCGCCGTGTCCCCGTCGGAGCCAACTTCTCGTTTTGACTTCTCTTTCCTCTATGCCGGCGACTTGATCGGCTTTGTTTTACGCCAGCAGCTCATTCGCGTTGTCGCTGCTCACTGATTTATTTCGACGCATCCTCGCGAAAACGCGAGTGCTTTTGTCCTCGCCCTGCGCGTTTTTGTTTCGTAGACTAAATTGAAATAGCCCTATGACCAATCTAAGTAATAATTGCAAACAGGTTGAAGTAAACGTCTCTAGGCCGCATTCCCTCACTGCAGATCATTTAGGCAAACGGACCTGTGATTCTGCGACGCGTGGGAGAGAGGGGAGAGGAGAGAGAGAAAAAGAATAAAAATTATGCAGCACCATCCAGCCCCGCGCTAAGATCAGTTCGATACAAGTTTTGTTCAATGCGGCACGGCGAGGCAATAAATATCCCGTGTCTGGAACCACCGTATTGTTCAATCGCCCTCGTTGTTGAGCTCGCTTCACTGGCCACTTTCACACGCGTCCTGTAACTTACGGTGGCGCGGGAGAGCCGGCCACGCGACCACCGGTTACACGGCGCTCGCGGCGTTCCCAGCCGAGCGGTAGCGTTCGTGCGCCCGGTCTCCCACCGGCCAACCCCCCATTGCTCGTCCCCTCACTCACCCCTTCACTCGCCCCTTCACTCGCCCGGTCGCTCACCACTTAGGGCTGCCTAACTGTATCCAGCTTCTTTCAGTTTGAGGGAAGGCAGAGCGGTTTCGTATGAAGGTTCCGAGGGTGGTTTGTGCTTGTGGATGAGCGCGCCATCGGTGCAACTATCGGGCGAATTTCCCTGCGGAGGGTGAACGTGTGCAGGCTGCGCGAGATGCAAAATGTGATTTTTTTTCCTCTCTTGCAATCTCTATTTTATATTTTTATTTCTCGGCAGGGCGTGTGGGGGGGATGTGGAGCCGTAGGGTGGGCGGGGATAGGGTGGCTTTTCACTGCCACCATCTTTAAAGATGGAGCAAAGTAGCAACGCATGTTTCTGGTGCAATTTATGCAGCGCTGACACTCGCTCGCTTCGTTGGCAAATTAACGCCTCTGCTAATTTACCGCCCGGGCCAAAAAGGCTACTGTTGCCTGTGGGATGCATGGTGTTCGCTGCTGCATCTTTTAGCTTTCGAGATTCTTGCCTGCCCTGCACTGTATACCACTTTCGGCTGATCCACCGCAACCAGGCGGAGGTTTTGGCAGCGCGGAGGAGAGATGCAGCTTGTGGTCCAACTGCGCCGGCTCCTTGTTTAACAGTTTCATCAATAATATTTTGTGTCCGCGTACTGTTATTATGGCACGAAACATCCCGCTGTAAGTCTTGCGTTAATCTCGCGTTGTGATGGGGTCCGACTTAGAAGAGGGTTCGAATATTGGGGACGATCACGTCGGTGTCTCAGGTACCCCCCGAAATCTTACTTGTTTCGCGATCGGGGCTGCAGGTGTGGCTGGTGCTTTGCTTGTTTAAACACGGGTTTTTTTCAGCCCCAGCTCTTACCCTCCCGTTTGGATGACGTGTTTTCATCCGGGGGTTTTCGTCCGTCAGCCTCGCGTTGGCCGGGGCATACTTGCAATGGTCGGCGGCGACGGCGACGGCGTCATTGTCGCGTTCCCCAAGATGGCGCTGGCCTCGGACATGTGCGGCCGCTTGGGACAGGCGTCCATTGGCTCAGCAGAGAGAACCCTACACGTCCCGGGGGGGGAGCGCGTGGACAACAGCCACCGCCGATCACTCCGCCCCGTGTTGGTCTCGTCGCCCTGCTGGAGGCACAGTGCTCTGCCGATCTCTGCTCGTTAAGCTACCGCTCGCACGCGTCGCCGTGCGGTTGACGGTAAAACCGGGAGGTGCCGTGGGGCGAGGCCTGCATCGCGTTGTCGTTTTCACAGGATGGCGCCGGATTGGCCACGGAGGCCCGCTGCGATGAAGTTGGCATGAGGAGGCCGTGTACCCTCGGACAGCGGGTGCATTGCGGGACGGACGAGGTGAGGAGCCCGGCGAATGGGAGCAGCGGGCGGCGCCGAGACTTCTGTAGCAGAAACAGTGGCAGCTGCGGCACTTCCACAGGAACATGGGAACAAAACTGTTTTGCTTTGCATCAGTGAATACTGATGATTTATAGTGTGCTTTGAGTGATGCCCCACAGCAGTTGCGTATACGTAGCATGTTTTGCTGACAAGTCAGCTGATTGTAATTGCGCAGTCGCACAACAAAAAACCCTGTAACACTTTTGAGAATGCGAAGCTTCAGCGCACCCTTTTTATGACAATGTTCCGTCTTGGAAAACGAATCTGCCAGCAGAGGTGCGCATGTCTCGCAGGACGCAATATCATCTCGCCTATGCTGCTCGCCGCCGCCTGCCGCCAGTTTTTTTCCAGAGCATTTCCTAACCGCTTCGCCGCTCGCCACAACTGCACTCATTGGCGAGAGCACCAGGCCAGGCACACCGGACACCCTACGTCTCTACCTCTCGCCACCACCTCTCACCAGAACGCCTGCTCGCGCGCCATTTACACGCAGAAACCGCACGCTTTGTGAGTGTGTCGCGCTGAGAGACGATACCGCTAATTTGTCTACCAGTTCTGGCTTCACACGTGGCGTTTACCGGCAGGTGTTTTACGGTGATTTTAAGGGGCCGACACTGGCTGCTGCCGATTAGGTGCTGTCGTGCGATTATTTTTATCCCAAGGCTAGTGAAAGTCAGTCATTCGACTCAGCTTGCTGTCGAGGAAGGGATTGGATGGATGGGCAGTATTGGAGGGTGGGGGGGAGCGTTGGCGTCATGTAAAGCCACTTTAATTTTTTACTTTGTCACGTCAGGCGTGGGTGTGAGATTTTGATTACGAGAAATTTGCAAGACGCCCACTTTAGGCATTCGCCATCAATCACGACGCGAGCTGTTGCCGGGTGCCGTCAAGTTAGCGGTGAGATAAAATCCGCGGTGCTTCTCGCCGACACGAGAATTCGCTCGTTCGCGACTCCGCTGGGCATTACGGTCCGAAGTCAATCAATTTTTTTCTAAACTGCAAAGGAACCATTGATGTATGTAATTCTCCTTAACAGTTGTCCAGCGGGGAAGGGGAAATAAGCTGCAACGTTTCAGGGTACTGGGGGAAATTTAGTCTGGCCAATTAACCTTGGCAACATGTATTTAGACTGTGGGAGGAAACTGGAGTACTTGATGAAATGCCACGCGGACACGGGGAGAACATACAAACTCCACACGCAGAAAGGCACCAGAGCCGGGAATCGAATTCGGGGCCTTCTTGCTGTGAGGCAGCAGCGCCACTGGCTGCGCCACCACGTTGCCGCGTGGTTGTGCGATCGCGAAGTTCTTGATCGCCGGCTCTCGTGCGCTGGTTGTCCCGGTTTGCGGGGACGTTCGCGTGATGAGCGAGTGGCAGAGTGCTCGTGTTCAGCTCGGGTTGTTTGCGGAGGCCTCGCTTTTAAAGTGAGTTAGAGTGGCTTTAGCTTTTCCAATGGCTGCGTAACGCCGCCTGACTTGTCGCTCCACATAAATGAAGAGGTATAGGTGTTCACAGCTGTGTAGAGTTAGCGTATTCTCTCCTCGTGTCCACGTCGGTTTTGCCAGCTACTCCGAATTCCTCCCACCTCCAAAGACATGCTGCTGCCTAGGTTAATTGTCCTGCTGAGTAAATTGCCCCAAAAAGTGTGCCCTGCAATGTACTGGCATCATATCCTGGGTATAGCCCCACCTTGCACCCTGTGTCTGCCGGGATATTTACCAGCTCCACGAACCTGTACAGGATTAATCAGGTACTGATACTGACTGACTGAAGCTTGACATATCATGAAATGTGAACCCCTTTACTGAAACACCCCCGACTGGCTTGAAACATTGAGGCTGGCTCGTCTACCCTCTTTCCTCAATATAACCATGCTGAATTGTGTAACGAGTACGTGGATTCTCGAAAGGGCTGGGCATGGTCCCATCAGGGAGTTTCTCCGGCTGGCGAGCCTGCGTTGGTTGTGTCACATTGCCCGCATGCCCAGTCACTGCATGCTCAAGCAGCTTCTGTTTGGCTGGATAGCGGGGGCAAAATGGGAGTAACATGGGCTAGAAAAGACGTGCTGTGTTTTTTTTTCTAGAGGAAGTGGAGTTGATCCGATATAATAAAGATTAGCGGTGATATCAAGGTCGTCCTCTGTGGAGGATGCTCGTGAAGATTTCTTCTGGGTAGTTGGTGGAAATTTTCCCTCTCGCAACAATGAGGGGTGGAGGAGTGGTGCTCGCAACCATGAGCAGATTGCCGGTACTATAACACAGCGATATTGCACAGTCAGGCATCACTGACACTACATGTGGCCTCTCAGTGCACCTAGCCTGGTGCAAGCACTGTTTTGATATCATCCTGACATTAAGCATGATGGATGTTGATATATTGATGTATGAGGATTGTTACCGACGTGGCTATCCCCTAAGAGCATCTCCAATGGTTGTTGTGTCTATGCCTAAGCATGTCTGTTGTTCATTGTATTCCTCTGCACAGGTGTTCCATAAATGTGTCCTGCCCGAGCGCGTGACTCCAACCGTGACCTTGAACTTGACCCTGGCCATACACCTTTTGAGCAGTGGCTACTTTCATCTCCTTGCTACCAGTACGTGGATTTCATTTGTTATAGCCCACGCACTAATCTCTCAACATACATTCACGCATTGTCATTCATTCTCTCGTTCACTAATTAATTCGTTCATTCACTTATTCATGCACTTAATAATCAGTTAGCTCCCTAATCCTTTCTTAAATGAAACTTACTCATTCAAACATCAATTCATTAATTTACTTCTTCACTCACTTAATTATTCATTCATTTATTTATTCAATCACTTATTTATTCATTCACTCGTCCATGAATCCACTCACCCACCAATCTGTTTTACGGTTTGGCCATTTGTTAGTGTTGTATTTAGAATCATAGGCACAGCCAGCTGTGGAAAGTCATGCACTGGAAATTCTTTTGCTTTTGTCTGATGTTATTAACACGCCATTCTCTGTGTGCAGCGTTTTGTGACCCTCAGGTAAAAAGCACTCTTAGATATGAATATTATTATTATTTTGCATATTCTATCGTTTCTATGAAACATTGTTTTAAGCACTTAGCGTTTGTACTTATTTGCGCTTCCACAAAACCAATACATGTTGATTAACACTAATGTGAGAACTGCCTTCCAAAGATGTTCTTTTGGGATAGCCATGTCGAGCTTTCTCTCTCGTTCGAGACAATTCGCCTGAGGATGCCTCCAGTGTGGGAAGCGAACCATGGAGAATTAGAGGGAGCACTCGACATGGCCATCCCGAAAGAAGAGCTTTGGTAAGTAATCATTAAACCTACATTGGTAAACGAATGTTTTAAGAGGGGATATATAGCGTGTACAAACGCCAAAAAAAATCTATTGTTATTTTCCACCCGTGGATGCATCGTGACTAATCGATTCGTATTGGAAAATCTACGATTCCTGCGCTTGCGATATGTGCGTTGAATCGCACGCACGGGCGTTGATTTCTCGCGCCACTTGGGAGTGATCGCCCTCGGACGAACCGCGATGTTTACCGTTCAGATAACCCTGGAAACGAACCTGCAAAGGAGGTGAGATGTGACTAAAATTTGGATCGGGGCGAATGATTAACGGGTTCCTGAATCCAATTTGTGATCTGGAATCATGGCATAGTGGTAACATCTGTGCCTCATGAAAGAAAGGAAATTCTGCCTGAGGTGGTTCGATTCCCACCTCGGGTGCCTTTCCGTTTGGAGTTTGTGTGTTCTGCCCCTGTTATGCATGGATATCCTCTAAATACTCTGCTTTCCTCCCACAAGAAAAAACACTTTGATTAAGTAATTCGCCGATAAAATCGTAATATATAGGAAGCAGTGTCTGGCTGAGTGTGTGGACGATATCCCCCCCTTCTCTGCAGTTTTATCGCGCCTCCGTATCCGTGTCTAGTTCAGGACGAGGCATGACATTTTTGCGGTGCATTTTTAATTGTATTGTTATTATTATTGTGATCGGGGGGCTGGATGGCGGGGTGGCAGGCCATGAAGCAGTGTCGACCCCGGTCCATCCAGGCCATCATTTCTCTTACGGTATTTTTCCCTAATGCTGCTGATGCTGGCTCAGAGTAAGGACTGTAGGCATAAATACTACCATGAGAGTACAAGGTACACCCTTGAATAATGATCGTATATTGTCCAACTCTACATTATTATTATAAATGCCATCTTTACATTTAGAAAAATCAGATCCATGGATTGAGTTTTGATATCATTCCTGAAGCAGCTTTCAAGACTGGCAAGCACTTGCAAGCACGTGTGTCCTAGCATGGCTGCCTGTGTGTGCGCCCAGTTTTTAACTGCACATTCTGTCGATTATTTATCATCATGTTGCTGAGTACAGAAACAAAATCCCAAGGGCAATCAGCTCTATTACAGACGTTAGTAGATGAGAGTGCAACACGTTTATTAAATTTACCATCGTCAATGGCAGATCAGATAAATGTTTATTATTACAGCAGAAAGTACCTAGTGAGTTTGCAAGCTTTAGAAATGGGATTCCTGCGAATTGTGTGAACTGACCAACTCACAGCAACAATATGTGCATTAATGAAACTCGGAATCATAATTAGAGGTGAGAGAAGGACTAAACGCGATGTGCTGGTACCTGCAGCATGGTGAGCGAGTTGGTGAGTTGGAGACCGTGATCTAATGAAACGGTCGGTCTCGTAGACCCAGTCCTTGCTATGGCTAGAGGATTAATGAGTGAGGTTTACGGAACGGTAACCATAGTAGTAGAGGTCGAAGAGTGATAAGGAGTTGATTGACCAGCGGTGAGCGAATGACGGAGGTGTCTCGACTAGTGCTGGATCTTCGGTCAACATGAACGGGACCCGGGCTCTGGAATTCCCTACCTTTGGAGGTCATAACCCTAACCCTACGTTCTGGCTGAAGACTTTAACACCTGTTTAACAAGGCCCCTCTGTGGTTCTCTGTATTTTTCTCTTCAGCCTCTCTCTCCGCAGTTCCTTCTCACTCGTTGTCCTCATTCGCCCTCACAGCATTTAGAGATCCATCGTTTAAAGGTGCCTTATAAACATTAATTATTATCACCATCGTATATATACCCAGAACGAGACCTCCCCCTTGGCCAGCTCACACTGCAGACTTCGCCCGGGTTTGGAGTCGAGTGAAACGCACGCACGGACACGCGCACGGCGACTCATGAACAACGGCAAAGCAGGGCGTGCGCGCGCAGCCAGATCGTGCGTTGCGTGCGTCCTGATTGCCCCCTTCACTCACGAGTAACGACTGCAGCGGTTCTGGCGCTCGGCAGCTGAAAGCAAAGACCTCAAACCAGATGGTGGAGGTCTAGAAGACGAGAAGTAGAGACCAAAAGCAGAGTGCCGCCGGCCATTGTATGTAAACAGCGTGGCAGATTTAACGCTCGTTTTACCAGGCAAGAGCTCATGGGACCTGGATGAGTTTCATTTGTAAGGGTTATCTGGTTCACCTGGATGAGTTTCATTTTTAAGCGTTATCTGGTTCACCTGGTTCCCCAGCAACACAGTCACCAGTGCTCAGTCACCAGCAATTGGAAGCCAGACGACGCCAGTGAACATCAAGAAGAAGCCACGGAGGTCGGGTGTTGGTCCCGTTAAAGGTTGTGGGATCTAGCAGCGGAAGGAATTGACAGCGAGGCATGGTGTTTGATACGGAACGGGGGACAAGAACATCTCATCTCATCTCATTATCTGAAACCGCTTAATCCTATATAGGGTCACGGTGAGCCGGAGCCTATCCCGGAAACACAGGGCGTAAGGCAGGAAT
>JAZEWT010000003.1:4925462-4936211 GCA_036362905.1 Mordacia mordax
CCTTCTTGCTGTGAGGCGTCAGCGCTAACCACTGCGCCACCGCGCCGCCCGGACAAGAACATGATGGCAATTTTACGGCGATCATTCTCGAACGATCTTTAGCCACCTTGCTCTGTCGTTACGATCACCGTGGGAGAAAGAGGCAGGATGGGCTGGCTATGTTGGCATGCGCTGCGGTGACCCCGTAGGTTTTACAACCCGGTTGTGGGTGGAGCATGGCGGTGAGGTTGTGCCTGTGGGTGCGAATGCCTGGGAAGCTTCTTGACCCTCTTAGACGCGGCTTCATGCTGGTTGCGTTAATAACCAAAAGTGCCACGCGTTCCTTTCAAAATTTCACATTGTGGACCCCAGAAGTATGATAGTATGAGTCCATTTTCAACCTGGTATTTGGGTAAAATATATATGTATATTGAAAGTGTGTGTAATAGAAAATCTGGCACTGTTGAAAACAATGAGTTCATCAAAAGGAAACGAGAGAAATAGTTGCACGCATGCCACGCAAACGCAATCCTACCTTGTCTTAATCAATTTTCACTTAATTCTTGTTGCCAAAACTTTGGCG
Organism: Mordacia mordax; assembly: GCA_036362905.1. Classification (NCBI taxonomy): domain Eukaryota; kingdom Metazoa; phylum Chordata; class Hyperoartia; order Petromyzontiformes; family Petromyzontidae; genus Mordacia; species Mordacia mordax. The sequence continues at coordinate 4,926,025 of JAZEWT010000003.1, forward strand.
TGAATGATGAGGAAGGGCCTCGTCAACTTCCTCATCTCGCTGTGTTCGGCATAAATCACCGTCCGCTGCTATCATCAATCTGTCATTAATAATAATTGCATTTATAAAGCACTTTTCACCCGACGGTCACAAGGTGCTACACAGAGCTGCGGAGAGAACGGCATGTCAACAACAATGACACAAGAACGGAAAATCACCAACAATATCGTTTTTGGGTTTTTTTTTACAAATCCCAGCTGCGAAGAGAACGGCATGTCAACAACAACATCAGGACAGTCCAACTGATAGTCAAATAGTAGCAATAAACTGTGGGATAAAAAGTAAGAGGAAAAATAATAATTCTTCAAAAAACAAGGAATTATCGTTCCCAAACAGGCGCAGGTCGGCAGAAAGCCATCATCACGGCACGATAACATTGAGCCGCATAAATAGTCCTAGCCAGAGAGCTTGAAAGCCTTATGGAACAAGTGAGTCTTGAGACGAGATTTCAGGATGCCCAGGGACTCAGCTGACCAAATATCCAATGGACGGGCATTCCAGAGTCTGGTAGCAGCGTGCGAGAATGCTCTGTCACCCATCGAATGGAGGTGCGATTTGGGCACATGCAGCAAGCCCACATTGGAGGATCGAAGTTGTATTGAGGAGGGTACTTGAAATAGGTCACGGATGTATATTGGAGCAGCGCCACTGAGAGCTTTGTAGATGAAGAGGTTCTTGAATTCAATCCTGTATTTAACCGGAAACCAGTGGAGAGACATCAGTACTGGAGATACTGCTTTTTGCACACGTTGGAGATGATTGATCAGGTAGGCAGGGGTGCCAAGGAGCAGTGCATTGCAGTAATTATTCGTGAGGAGATGAACATTTGTATTAGCTTCTAGCATCAGTGGGTGACAGGATGTTGCACAGTCTGGCTATATTTCTGAGATGGAAACAGGCTACCTTCATCACCTTGATGTGTGTCTCGAAGCTGAGTCAGGAATAAAGAGTCACACCTATACTCCGGACTGCCTTAGCAACTTCAATGGTCTGGTCGTCAAGTATCAGTTGGATAGGTTCAGCCTTGGACAAATGGTGCGGGGTTCCAACAAGCAAAGCTTCTCTTTTGTCGCAATTAGTTTCAGGAAATTTGAATTGAGCCAGGCCTTCACAGTTGACAGTGAGGACGACGTGCAAAGACCAGACACATTGATGGATGGCTTTGCGTGGATATGGATTTGGATGTCATCGGCATAGCAATGGTCGCTGAGAATGAGGCTGCGCAGGATATAACCAAGTGGTTGTATGTAGATGCTGAAGAAGAGTGGGCTGAGAATTGAAGCCTGAGGAACTCCAGACCAAACTGGATGGATCTCTGAGTTTTGTCCTCTAAGCCTGACGAATTGCTTCCGATTGGAGAGGTAGGAGCTCAACCTCTTCCGGGCACAGCCAGAGACCTCTACACCCTCCAGTCGCCCAAGTAAGATCAGGTGGTCAACGGTATCAAAGGCAGCGCTCAGGTCTAGGAGAACATGAATACTTTGCAAGCCTTCATTAGCAGCGACGAGTAGGTTATCAACTACTTTTATAAGAGCAATTTCAGTATTATGGCCGAATCTGAACCCAGATTGGAAGGGATTGAGGGGGTCATTGTTGAGAATGTGTTTCTGGAGTTGCGCGACTATGACACGTTCAAGGACCTTAGAGAGGAATGATAGCTTTGAGATGGGGCGATAATTATCAGGGATGTTGCAATCAAGGCCAGGTTTTTTATGCAGGAGGGTAACTGCGGCACATTTTAATAGTGTGGGAACGATACCAGAGTGAAGTGTGTTATTAAAGAATGTAATGACGAACGTGGCACGGGATTTGGAATTTGCCTGGATGAGTTTAGATGGGCAGGGATCCAGGGAGCAGTTTGTGGGCCGAGATCTGGTAACTATAGAAGAGACCTCGGATTCTGTTTATTCGGAAAATTTCAGGAGTTTTGATGTCAAGGAAGGTGGAGGAACATTTGTTAAGGTATTTGTTGGTGGTTGAGGCAGAGTGAACTGAGGCGGGAGGGTGAAGTACTGTTGATTGCCGCGGTGAGGGCGTTAAGGTTTAGAAATTGAATTTGGCACTTGGTGATTGAAATGCGAGGAGGTACTTGAAGATAAAACCACACAGCCAAGTGATCAGACAGACCTAGGTCAATGACAGACAGGTTCGTTACCGATATGCCCCATGACCAAACCAAGTCAAGAGTATGGTCGCATCTGTGAGTGGCAGATGTCACATGTTGAGTGAAGCCAAGTGAGTTCAGAGTGGCCAAGAGATCCTTTGCAAGAGGGCTCTTTAGAGAGTTAACATGGATGTTGACCTTGCTAAGAATCAGGATCCTTTCAGACCTGAGCACATCCTAGAAAGCAGCTCAGTTCATTGACAAAAGAAGTGAAGCCTCCAGGTGGTTAGTCGAGCAGCACCAACTTCACAGGTTGAGCCGACGTCCGATCCAGAGACATATGCTCAAATGGATTGAAGGTCGGCTACAGAATCGGTCGGATGTCGCCAGACACATGGTGGAGAACTGCTAGGCCGCCACCACAGCCATGTGAACGAGCCTCCTGATAGAATGCAAATTCTCGCCGTAGGGCCTGATTCGATATGAGAAAATCATATTGATGATGCCAGGTTAAGCAGAGTAGGTCCAGACTGTTATCCGGGATCGGTTCAGATGCCCGCTCACGTTAACATCCTGATCGACACTTTTCCTGTTACCCGCCTCCTCCTGTGGCCCACATTTCTACTTCCCCTATCTCCTGGCGTCGAACCATAATGCGGTTTAACTCGCAGTACCATCCACACGACGAATCCCAGCATCTCGCTTTGTTTTTAACGATCACAATTACACGCTCGCTGTACCGCCATTCTGACGACGGGGGTAAAGCACTCCTGGTTGTTTTTTTTTTCACCCGGGCCTCGGACATTGAGCAGCGAGCGGCCTTGTCTCAGAGCTTGGCAGCCTCCCAGCTGATGGGGCGGTGGGGCATTATTTTTTTGTGTATTTTAATTGGCATGCCAGCAACCAGCCTGTGCGCTCGCTCGTCCCGGGTGCTCTTGCCAACGTAGTCTTCTCTCCCCGTATGGCGTGCCAGCCTTGTTACTTCACTCTTTGCTTCTCTCCGCTGGTGCGGGGAGCGAGGCGTGCCCATTGCGACTGGCATTACGATGATGACTTCGCTCACCCGCCCGTCGGTTGGGTACCCTTCTCTCTCTCCCATCCTCCCCGCACGCCACCTTCTCGCGCATGCGCCGACTGCCCGGCTTTTTTGCCGCCCGCCATTTTGAAACGGTGCCACCCGGCGGATGGCATACGAGAGAAAGAAGAAAGAGGGATATTTAAATAAATATCTTGGTGCCGCGCTCCTCAAAATGGATCCGGTTTGGCGCCGTGTGCCCGCCCAACGCTGCGTTGCGCGAGCGGGAGACCTCGCCATCGCCACCACCTTCACCGCCACTGCCCTTTCTCGTGCTACGCATTGCCTCGTCCGTTTGACTAATATGTCACCTTGCGGAAGCTGGGTGGTATTTTTTTTGTAAACTTAGCAGTATTATCTCCTTCCTCGTTGTGTTTGCGATGGCTTTGGTGGTCGTGTTGGCAGTCGGTGGCGGTAGGTTTGGTGGAGGGGATGCCGCAGCGGCGGCAGCAGGGATGCGAACAGCCTGTGAGTGTGTGCCACACACTCCGAGCCTCTGGTGACTGTCGTCAAGGTACACGAAAGAGCACGAGCGAAATGCGTCTTCTTGCTCAAGCGAGGATTAAGGCGACGTGCGTCTGCGTTTGACTCTCGAGCCTTCGCTCGAGATTCCACAGGAGGGGAACCGTCCTTTCCATCAGACAATCGCCGGAGAATCACAAAGCGGTAGTGATCTTACCAGCCCCGGAGGTGTGATATGCCGCTTGCTCTGCCGTGAGCCGCACCACTGCCGCAATCGCCCGACTGCTCCCAGCTTCTGGTCGCATTCACGGCCGGGCGTCGCAAAAGGTAAATTTCGCAGAGTCCGGTACCGAGTAGCGACGAAACAGCTGGACTCGGCGCAGACGGTCGAGGAGATCCCCGCGTCCCCGCCGAGCCCCCTGTGCCGCCCTTGTGTCCAAAGTTATCGCGAATTACGTTGGCCGCCCACAACGGCGATCTTCGATTGGGGATGTGAAGTGGTCGAGGGTGCACGGCTGTGCGGGGAGGCTGTACGGGGAGGCTGTGCGGGGAGGCTGTGTGGGTGACCGTGCGGGAGGCCGTATGTGTGGCTGGAGGGGCAGCTGTGTGTGGATAGCTGCATGGGTGGCTTGGTGAGGTTAATGGTCTTTTGTCACAATTACTTCAGGTGGGTGTTTTTGTCACACTCACAAAGACTGTTAGACGTGTAGGTGTATTCACAGCCACAGAGACGTGAGTCATGGACAATGATTGGTGGAGTGGCTTGTCATTATCTTATATCTTTCCACTGCTGGATGCAGGGCTCTATATTCCTGAGGGTCCTACGAGGCCACAGGCCATCCCATTTCCCTAGAATTGGCCGATCTCATTAAGTTATCCCTCAGCTGTCATTATCTCCGTCACATATCTCTCTCGGCTGTTGTTCTGTCACGGCTCTCCTCCCGATGGATATCGTCCTTCGCAGTGACATGTCCAGGCTCGTCCCAATTATGAATCTCTTTTTTTTAATCTCAACTGAATTGAGGCGATCCCTCCAATTTGCGGTTGTCCCCCCGACCTCTGTGTCGCCATCTCTGCATCTCGGTGTCGTTTCGGTAGGACTCCTCTGTGTGCGTCTCCTGCGCGTTTTTTCAGCTTTGAAGACGTTTAATTAAAAATGGAAACGTAATTAGAGCGGCGAGCGCGCCGCTACGTGGGCGCCGCTGCTCCTCGCGACAGCGCACAGACACACGGGTGTGTGTGCATGTGTGCTTCTCCTGATGCGTCTTCCTGGATTAAAGGAGCCGGTTTTAACGCCACCAGACAGATCGGAGGCAATTTGGCGAGGCTGAATAATGAATGACCGATTGATTTAAGACTTGGGTTGTCTAATGCCCTCGCCGAAAAGTTGTGCTGTCTGACGCGACACCCCCCCCTTCACCCGGTAACCACAAAGTCTGGGTTGTCCAGCAGCAGGGTTCCTTGCATTTGGTAACGAAAGTGTTTTGATTTGATTTATTGTCTTAAATCCAACGATGGCTACAAACAATTCATGATCGCCAAGCTGGTTAAAGACTGTGACTAGAACACACTGGTGCGCGGCCGGCTTTGACGAGAGGCGAAATTTCCCAGAGTGGTCGGAAATGTCGACGTTTTTGGGTTAGGCTGTGTAATGATCTGGATAAGTTTGTGTCGTTAAGACCCTCCACCATCCGACGCAGCCAAACAACACATTATAGTGGGCACGTGCATTCAACAAGGACCCGTTCATTATTGTTTCTGCTCGACCACCAGTAAGTTTGAAGAGCAATTCTCATAACCGAATTTTATCTCTAAATTTGAGACTGCGGTACAGCAAGTGCAGTGCAAAAGACAATATCTGGCAATATGCTGCACGTATATGTAAACATTTACCGAGATAACCAATTGGCTGAGTGGTGAAATTGGGACTGGAGGAAATAGCTAACAGTGCACTACATGGTGCACGGTGACTGCATTGATCGTCTGGACCAAATGCGATCCACATGCTGTTGTCGTATGTGTCAGTGCCATTGAGGCGGCTCCTTTAATTGGTGCCATTGTGCGTTCGTCTTTCTTGCGCAGGGGTGGACGCTTGTGTCGGCGTTGGAATCCCGTGGGGGACGCGCGCGGGATGCTTCGAGGTCCCGAGGTTACACGCAAGAGATTCCTGGGTCCTCGCGGAGGGCTCCCCGAGGGTCCCACGCAGGTCTCGCCACACCACAATACACAAACACAAATGTTTACCCCTCGTTTCCTTTTATTATAATAATTCGTGCGAAAGGCTTCTTAGATTTTCAACTATTATTATTAGTACATTTATATAGCAACACCTTTCACTCAACGGCTCCAAAGCACTGCAGGAAACAGAGGTGGGGGAAGCAGTCATGCTTACAGCTGGCACCAACCCACCAGACACAGCGTTCTGTGTATTACGATGAAATCGGCAAATAATTATTTTTTTAGTTCTGGGAGGAAACGGAGAATCCAGAGGAAACCTACGCAGAACAGGGGGAGGGTGCACAAACTCCATGCATAAAGGTGCCCGAAGTGGGAGTCGAACCACTTCGGTCAGAAGGCTTCTTTCTGTGAGACACAGATGTTACCACTGCATCGACTCCCTGCCACCCACACGTTTGACTCACTGCTGGGACAAGTGCTGTGATTGAGCATCTGCGAAGGCCGGTACGGTGCGCCAGTAGGCGGTCATGGTTACTGCCACTCCCGGCCACCTTTGTTCAGTGGTGATGTTTAAACGTCACATACGTCTGTCGCTGTACCGCCTGTAACTCCGTACGTACTGGTATGTGTGTTTGTGACTTCGTATGTATAGATATGTGTACACAAGTTGGGCCACCTGAGTTCGAATCCCGCTCACAGCCAACACCAGTGACGATTTTTCTGAACCGGTCCTGGGCCTCCCTTTGGTCGACTCAAATGAGTACCTAGGGCAATGTGTAAACATCGCCACTAGGGAGACAAAGGCGGCCGGACATGGTGTTGGTTACCGACCTCCTCGTTTGCCGTGTCGACCTCCATAGGTGCTTGCTAACGGCACTTGACCCTACAGTCCGTTAAGGCTACATGGGGGATGTTTGTAGTTGTCATGTACACACGTGGGGAGTGTTTCTATAAGTGTTAGCTCGCTGCGCTACAAGCTGGCGACCCAAGCTTGACTCTCGGCCAAGGCGTACAAGTGCGCTGTTTATCTGAAACAGGCTTGGGCCTTGCGACGATAAAGGTGGCGGGCTGTAGTGTTGATTATACCACATACAAGGCTAAGGCTTCACAGTGTGAACGTTATGTGGGGCATCTTTGTATAGGTCTATGTACTGTAAAATTCTGCAATAACTGTGCTCCCCACTTTCATTAACCCACACCGGCCAGCACGGAGAAATATGGCCAAATATCCCGTATGACCATCACGGTCTGCGTAGGTCCTCATCCAGCAGTAGATTGACGAACATAGCTGTGTACGTTTTATGCAATCGGTCTACGACATATAGTTGATGGAGGGTAATTGTTTTTTTTAAAGTGGAGGTGAGCTGGCCTCATGATACATTTTAATTTGACCTTGGTGTGCACCTGACAACAAAGTGTGTGAATTTGGGGACTCCTTGAGCTGCTTGGGGCTGTCTAAGCTTTTGCTTGTTTTGCTTGCGCCTAGCGCCACTGCGGTGCAGCAGCAGCGCTATGGAGGAAGCTGGGGGGAAGCATTGACCTCAAATAACCGTAATAGTTGCTCACTAACAATATTTACTGTAGCAGTGTTTAAGGGGTAACAGGAAACCATGGTGGAGTGTGTTTCAGCGCGGTTCCTCTGTGAGACGAATGTACAATTTATACTTGGCATGGATTTCCTTTGTTTTTTTTTGTCATTGAGATACTTTGCATTTTAGCACGACTCGAGTGTATTGCATGGTTTAACTGCATTCTTACAAAGAATAAATACATTATGTTAACCCAAGGCAGACACATGATCGGCATGTCAATAAATGGAATGTCGCTTAACTTTTGTATGTTAGGTTAAACTGCTCGTGTCTTTGGCAGCGTAGTCACAAATGTGACGTATATGATAATATTTATTTTTTAATCTTGCGCTGAATAAGGTTAGATGCTTGGAATGTTAACCTGTTATTTACTGCAACACAACGTTTGAAATGAGAGGGAAGATGAGATAACTTTGATTTGTATTTGTATGCCACTGCCAGAGCAGTCTATTTCTAAACGGAGTTGATGGTTGCACCATGCTGACTCAAAACAAACGGATGCTTTTCTCCAAAATCGGTTCCAAATGGTAGCCAATTTCGCTCTAAACTCGACCAAAAAATGGCGCCAGAACGACGGGAATTCCTCCCCCCCCCAAAGAAATCTATCAACATATTTGCAAAAATAATGTGGCCAGTCCCTACCTTTTGTCGTTCATCTCACATGATGTGCGGTCTGCGTTTATTTATTTCTCTTTCTAGAACCGCGAACGTCTTCTGGTTCGGTTTTCGCGTGGATTAAGTGAAGCCACGAGGGAAACCGTGTCTATCAGCAAAGTTAAGGCCTTCATGTGACTCGTTGAGACGAATCATTTCTCTTTTTACCACCATCCCCCCCCGCACGGTTGTTTTCACCGCACGCCGCAGTCAACGCGCGCCGCCCAACTGCACCGCAGATTTGACCGCGAACGCACACAGAACACTCGCTGTTTTTTTTTGCGGGATTTTTTTTCTTCTTTTTTTCTTTATTTTAACAGGGGGCTGGCTGGGTGAAAAGGGTTCACTCGTGGGTGGGGTGTTTTTCAGTAGAGATGGGGTGCAGGGCGTGGGTGATGGAGGCGGCAGGAAGGAGGGAGGGCGTCCGAGGGCTTGTTCCAGCGCACAGCCGACACGCCGTATAATGTCGTGCGTAGTATAGCGCGTGAGGCCGGCTGCGTGTGCCGATATGGCGTTTTCAAATCACGCCTCCCTGGACTTCTGAAATAGTTTGCATGCCTCCGGATCCCCGCAGTTGGGGCGGGGGAGGGAAACCGCTCAGCAAGGCAGGGCCTCGGGTGAAAGACACGTGCCGTCTCGCACCCTGTTAGCTCATAGCTGAGTATGATTTTTTTTCTCCCTCCCCGCTTCTTCTCAGCTTGGCTGACGGGCAGGGCAAGGGTGGGGAGGGGGAAGCGAGCGAGCGCGGGTCATTTGAGGTTGCTGCCAGAAAACCACGACTGTAGCCTCCCGTGAATGTGCTTTTCAGATGTCCACCGGGTGGCACGCCACGCACGTGTCCCGTGGCGCAAACATTCGGCCGTCCGTGCCGCCGCCGTTCGCTGCCGTCGGCAGCTGAGAATCGCTTCCCCGCGAGACGCGGAGCGACGCCTTCGGTAAGGCCCTCCCGCCGCCCACCCCCCCCTCGGCTCGCCGCGTTCAGGCTAGGCGGCATCTGCGCCACGCGTGTGCGTCCTGCCGGGCCCACCGATGCTGCCGTCACTGCCGCAGCCGCACCATACCCACCACGTTCCCTGACAACTCTCGTTGCCACAGGCCCCACTTATTATTTTCCCAGGATCGTCCTCTTTGTTAGATAACTGTCCCGGGCAGTGGGTAAGCAGTCTTTCCAGCACAGTAAAAATCCCAGTTTTGATCAGTTGCCTGGGAGTAATAATATTACACCACGCAGGACAACAAGTTTACTTGCAGTTGTCCACCCTGCCGGTGTTTAGAGATACTTGTCTTCCCAAGATATGTCCCAGTTTTTTATGCCTTGCAGGTGGCAACCCCACTGACCACATTGTACCACACCAACTTATCTTATAACATTGAAATCAAAATCGATTTCTGGAAAAATCTTGATGGAAGGTTTGTAAATCGGCTTAGATGCGAACACTTACCAATGCTCACCGTCTGGGTGAACATTTGTTGTGTCGCAGGAATCCCACATCTAAAGCTGGCAACAAGCTCACTGGCTGCTTTCTGCTGTAATAATACACATCTGGCTATTGCAGTGACGTTACCACTTGTCGTGAGCAAATACCACGATTGAGGAGCAAGACAAACCGAACGTGACACAGGATTCGGCGCTAACGGCGCATTGGGGTCTTGTGCCATCTTGGCGGTGACCAGGTCCCCAGATCTACCTCACCGTGTCCCCATCCCCGCTAATGTTGCGAACAATAATATGGCAGTTTGTGACACGCTGCACAAATGCCACACCTGGTCACGGATGAGACAAGGACACAGAGGCGCGAGGAAACCGCAGAGCGGCGGGGCAGGGGGGAAGGGACTCATGTGGTGAGTCGGCGTCAACATTTGTCTGACACTATCCTATATATTGTGGTGTTATTGGCCAATTAGTTGATGAGCGTTGTTTTTAGATGTGAAATTTTATCTGAGAACTCGGAGGAAAACCACACAGAATAGAGGGAGATCACACGCATACCACACAGAAAGGTGCCCCAGGTAGGAATCAAACCGCCTCTGTAAAGCGCAGACGTTACCGCTGCACCACCCTACTGCCTGGACACAACGAGCGTTT
>JAZEWT010000003.1:4936746-4951027 GCA_036362905.1 Mordacia mordax
CAGTTATGGTGATGGTGAAAGATCTGTGCAACTTTGAGCAGGATATTTTGCTTGTTATAGAGAGGATGTATTTTTTTCGGTCACTTGCCTTATCAATTCCCCACGCCCCTTTTCCTCTAGAAAATAACTCATTGTGCTCAAGCGCAAAATTTCATTTGAAACCCTCTAAGCGATATTGCTGCACTTAACCGTGCTCCACTTAGCTCAACTGTGTGGAGCACGCACGTGCAGTTGGTGTGATGGCCGCTACTGTAGATTCCAGGGAACGTTTCACGCTTTCTATCGGCTTTAGTGTCACACTCTTCCAAAGAGTTGCTGAAAAAGTGAGGTTTATTTAAGAAATCTCGTCATGTTTTGTGGTTTAGCACCCTTCACAATGCCCGGATATAAACTGTTGAAAGTCTGGGTTGAATAAAATAAAGTAATGTTTTTTTTTGTCCACCAAAGTTTTGCAAGGTCCAAAATCTAAAAGTATATTTTGGTGATTTAAAATTACTGGCTGGCAGTATGCAAATTCACCACATTTTCTTCAAAAACTTTCAGACGTTAACTTTTGTGGCCTCGGTCAAAAATCTAATAAATTAAATAGGCCTGGAGTGTGCTTTGCTAATGCGTGTTGGTGACCTGCACAGTGCAGTGTGGGTCAAACGACTCTCATGACTTACACCACATAGGGAAACTGTCCTCCACCAGTGAATGACAGGGACTGAAAGTTGTTGTTACTTAACAAGAAATTGAGGTGTTTGGTTTTTTGATGTTATGATTTATATCCATAGATACAACAGCTATGGTAATGCCTGCGCCTCACAGACAGTCCTGCCCGAGGTAGTTCATTGCCTATCTTGGGCCCCTTTCTGCGTGGACTTTGTGTGTTCTCTCCCTTTAATGCAAGGGTTTCCTTCGGGTTCTCTGTTTTCTTCCTATAATAATAAAAGCACCCATTAATTGGCCAATAACATCAAAATATATAGAACATAGTATCTGGTCAACGTTGGCACCTTCACCCCATAACGGTTGTTTCCTCGCACCTCTCTGAGGCGTTCTCTTTTAACGAATACCTTCGACGTTGATCAAATGCTGCGTGAATGATAAATTGTACGATCAGATTGGGAAATTAAATTTTTTCATCTCTTCCCAAACACCGATAGAATGTACAGCATTGGGTTGCCAGGTGCGCAGGTTTCTGCGGTGCTGCAGGATTACGTTGTGTTTTCTGCTCATTGCGTTTCATTGAATGCGATGTCCGACGTTTCGCCGTGCACCCAAAGGACCTTCTCGAGGAGCTCTCGGCGCACGGGGTGTAATGTTGAGGACAGTGAACGCGTGAGATCTGTCGCGTGACGCCCAGAAGAAACTTGGCGCCTGGGCCGAAACGACGGACATCGTGCGGAGCGGTGTGCAGCGTCGACTCGAAAACAGGTTGGAGAGCGATCCGGTCGCGCGCGCGCGCGTGTGTTTGCGTGTGCGGCGGGCGTGGTGCTGGCCACCCACACCCTTCTGTGCCTCGCCGGCTTTTATAGGCACTACTCGCTCACAGCACTTGACCCAAAAGTCTCTTGACGCTGCACGGAGGATCTTGTTGGGTGTGCGTGTTTGTGTGTGCGTGTTTGTGTGTGCGTGTATGCTGGTGAGTGGGACGTGTGTAAGAAACGCGAACTTTAAGTCAACGCTCAGTCTGGCCGCTCTGAGACCGACGAAGGCTGGCGTGGGGAAGTGCGCGCTGCGATTTGAGACGGCCGGGTTAATTTGACGGAGATTGGGTTAAATCCTGCGAGGGCTGGAATGCCGATCTCTGTGGTGGCCGTGTGGCATGGCCTCTGTGTAAGGTGAGCCCGGGCCCTTGGCACGGAATGCGCCAACAGCTTAATTTAGCCGCTGCAAATTTAGAAGCAGGCGCGCGTTCGTGCGTGCCTGTGTTTGTGTTCACGTGTGTGTGCGTGTGCGTGCGTCGGGTGTGTGTACACACACATGCACGCATGTGTGTATGTGTGCATGCGTGCATGCATGTGTGTGTTCCCCTAGTGATGACTCAGCGGTTAACGCACTGGGCTGCAAGCCTGGCGACCGAGTTCGAATCCCGCGCACGGCCAATGCCAGTGGTGATTCTCTGAACCGGTCCTGGGTCTCTCCTAGGTCGACTGTGCCTCAAATGAGTACCTAGTGCAGTGTGTAGTAAACATTGCCACGAGGAAGATGAAGGCAACCGGGCGTAGTGCTGGTCACTCACCTAATCGTGTGCCATATCGACATTCATAGGTGTTACATAACAACACTCGACCTTACAGTCTGTTAAGGTTATACGGTGGATTTTTGTCTTTTGTACGTGTGTGTGTATGCACGTGCATGCATAGGTGTTCGTCGGAATGTATGTGCATGCATCTATACGTGTGTGGGTGTACGTCTGCTCGGTGACTTTAATGCCCGAGTGGGTTATGAGTCTGCGGGCTGCTGAGGAGATGGAGTCTGCCTCAGCAGCCCGTGATCAAAAATCACTTTTTAACTCCATCAAAAGATTGACTTGCAATGCTGCACCGATTACCCTTCTTAAAGAGAAAAATGGTGATCTGGTCTCCAACCCCCAGGAACAAGTTTGCAGATTTGCAGAGCATATCTCTAAGGTCTTGGGGGAGGGGAATCCCCCCCCCAGATCAGATAGTACTGTGGTACAACATGGGGGTGACCCTGATGGGACTACGGTACCTCACATAATGGAAGAAGTAGCCATACCCTATGAGTGGCTGGCGGAGATGCCACCTAGAGGAAGAACGTAAGGCGATCTAGAGCCTGAGACCAGGAATAGCACCGGGCAGAGATGATCTTCTAAGTGAAATTCTGAGGGAAGGGAAGGTGGTGCTTGTCTGCAGATTGCCCTGTATAACATGATTAAAACCGTCTGGAGCACAGGAAGGGTCCCGCAAGAATGGGAGGATGCCCTTGTGGTTTCAGGTCAGGGCGGTCTTGCACGGACACCATATTCTCTATCCGGTTGCTACAGCAGAGATTTAGGCAATCCCAACAGAATCTGCATCTCTGATTTATTGACCTGGTCACGGCCTACGAAACCATCAGTAAGCCAGGGCTATGGATTGGTCTTCATGCTTTTGGGGTCCCTGATATGCTGCTCACCATCATTAAGGACCTTTAAGAGGGTGGGCAAGCCTGGGTAAAGCTACATGGTCGTAAGTCGGAGCCATTCCCTGTTCACCTTGGGGTACGACAGGGATGCCCTCTGGCTCCTACATTATTCAACATCTTTTTTGACCACGTAGTTCGATAGGCTTTTCATGGATGTTCCAGTGGAATTTCCATCTGGTACAGGTACAATTGGAGTCTGATCGATTGTCTGGGTGTAGTCAAGGGATGATTCTCTAGTGGCCAACCATATTATCTATGCCAATGTTTCGGTGATTGCTGCACATTCTGAGGAGGAGTTGGGGGCTCTGCTGACAGTATTATTGTTTCATCGGCTATGTAACGTTGTGTGGACGCTGCCTGGCCTGTCGCTCCACACGAAGCTTTGGGTCTTCTCAGCTTCAGTTATGCCCTCTCTATGTTTAAGCAGGTTGGATCGTATGAGGAGCTCACAAATTCTCGAAAAATCTGGACAAAGTCCCATTGGTGAGCTCCTCCAGCAGGCGAGGCTGCGGTGGCTGGGTCATGTCGCCCGCATGCCCAGCCACCGCATGCCCAAACAGTTCCTGTTTGGCCGGATAGGGGGGGCTAAATGGGTGCAGCACGGGCTAGAGAAGAGATGTACTGATGTGGCACAGGAGGACCTGGAGCTGAGTGCACTTGCTGAAAACTTGGAACAGCGGTGTCAAGATCGACCTCTGTGGAGGAGGCTCATGAAGGACTCTACTAAGCAGTTGGAGGCAGTCGCCCACCAACACGGGCGAAGGAGCGACGCTCAAAACAACGAGCGGAGCATCGGGCGGCTAAAATACAGCAAGTTGACACAGTAGGCAGCGTAGGTGGTGCATCTGCCAGTCATGTTAGTCAGGCAACCCATAGCACCTGGATCTGTCCCGTGACCGCCTGTCAGTGAGCCTTCAACATTTCGTGACGCTTGGTGGTTGTTGCTGTTGGGTGTACGTGTATACGTACGTGCGTGTGATGCTTCACTTGGCGTTAAAGTGCGCCTGGCCTGGCACATGCGCTGTGGGGATGTCACCGCCACTTAGTGACGAATCACGGTTGTTGTTGTGTACATGTGTGTGCGGGCTCGTGCGTGCGTGTGCATAAGTGGTCTCCTTCTGCAGTATGGGGAGTGGTGGCTCAGCGGTTACCGCGCTGGGCTGCAAACCTGGTGACCCGAATTCGAATCCCGTTCACGGCCAACACTAGTGATGATTTTAAGAATCGATCCCAGGCCTTCCCAAGGTCGACTCAGCCTTAAATTACTACATAGTGCAGTATGTAGTAAACTATGCGACTAGGGTGACAAAGGCGGCCGGGCATGGTGCTGGTAACCCACTTCCTCGTGTGCTGTGTTGACCTTTATAGGTGCTCGCTAATGGAACTTAACCCTGTAGTCTGTTGAGGCTATATGGGAGATTTTTGTCTTGTCTTTGTACATCTGTGGTAACAAATCCAGCAAATTCGGGCCTTGCCTGGAGTTCACGGTAAAGTCGCCAATCTTTTTTACCCCCTTCTCTGCTTTCCCGCTGGCCGTGGGGCACTCGGTAGGGCACCAGGCCTGCGCATCAGATGTTTTTGATTCGATTTCATCTCCCGGCGTGGCTGTTGAACCGACGAGGCAAGTTAATGTACGGACTTAGGTTTTCACGGCTCGACGCGTGACTATTGGTTGCAGCGGGATAGCCATGTTGAGCGCTGGTCCGCTCTCCTCTCTCCTCCGCGATGTTTCGCCTCCCACATTGGAGGCTTCCTCAGAATGTCTGCGAGCGTCGTGAGGCAAGTTATCTTTCTCAGATCCCTCCCCCCGCTCACTCACTCGCCACTGAGTAACACAGCAGTTGATTGATCGTAAGGTGGTGTGTTGCGGAATGAAGCGTGGGCGCCGCCATCTCTTCAATTATGCCGCCAGGCCAGCGTGGAAAAGAGTAGGCCGAACACCCGCTGGAGATGCCATCTAGTGCTTTCCCCTCGAGTGCGCACGTTCTTCTGCCAGCAGTGGCGTAAACCCGTAATTGCAGGGCTGAGCCTTAGCATTTCTGTGTGAAATCTACCGGATCTGTTCGTCTAGTTGACAGAATGGTACTTTACGCCGGAGAGAAATATGCGGCACGTGTGTGACTAAAACAGTGACAAACCTACGGCAATAAACGCCTTTTCATAGTTTTATTTTTATTTTGCCGAGGGATTTTTTGTTTTTAGCCACGCGCACTCTATCCTGTTTGAGAGTTCGACAGAGGTCACCGGGAAGTAGACTTTAACGCCGCGCTAAATTACCCCCGCGTTTGTCCTTTACAGGTCGGGGCACCTTTGTTTGACGACGGCGTTGTCATGTCACGCTATGCCCCTGTTCGCCGGACACTGCGGCACGACCTTCGTGTTTCATCACACGGCATGGTGGCGGAGTGAGTAGCGCTGTTGCCTCACGGCAAAAAGGACCCGGGTTCGATTCTAGGCTCGGTGCCTTTCTGTGCAGAGTTGGCATGTTCTCCACATGTCTACGTGGGTATTTGCCGAGTTCCGATTTCCTCCTACAGTGCAAAGATAATAATGCTTACCCCCTCCCCTCTGGACAACTGTTAAAAGAACTACATAACTCAGCGGTTCCTTCCAGCTGAAATACAAACTGATTCTGGGTGAGAGTTGAACTCGGAGTGCTGGGATCGTGGTGGAGTGGTTTCACATTTGTTGTCGCAGGTAACTAAACCGGTTTTGTACCTCTCCCCAAGTCAACTCGACCTTACACCTGTGTTGTTTTAGCAGCAATGGGGGAGACGATCTTTTGGCTGGAATTGGTGCTGACCACACCTCAGTCACGTGTGACGTAGTGGCTTCAGTAGTTACTTGCTATTTGGCATCTGCCCCGAAAGCCTACAAGACTGCATAGACCTTTGCCTTTGTGCATCGTCATGTATTTGTCTTCATGAGAGCACTCGCAGCGCTTCCCCAATAGCCAGTTAAAGCTATGGTGGGGAGATCTTTGTTTTGTGCTCTTTGTAACATTTATCCCCGTTTTACTTGGGAGAACTCCGTAACACGATGGAAAATGTTGCCAGCGGGCACGGCTGTAATGTCCGCCGATTGTGACTCGACCGCTTGCTGTAGGAACAGGCACGGCTTTTGTGGCAGAAGAGCCAACAACATCATCGTCATGGAGCACGTAGCGGCGGCGTGCATTTGCAACACCGGCGACAACAGCAAAACTGCTCAGCAGCAGTTGCAGGAGTCCGCTTCATGAAGCCTTCTCCGGTGCCAGATTCGCCCGGCATGCCGCAGGCTTCTTAAAATCTAACACTGCTCGGTGATGTGGTGTTGATTGTAGTGGATAATGAGTTAACGGATAGTGCTGGTGATGGTGATGGTGCTGATAGCAGTAGCAAGGATGCTGCTGCTGCTGCTGACGATTATTGTAATGATGTAGGTTTGCACGGCACGATATATGAGGCATGCTGCTCCACAGCTGTTCTTTTGGGATAGGCGTGTTGGGCATTCCTGCTCTCTTTCGCAACGTTTTCGCCTTCTGTGTTGGAGGCATTCAGAAGTCGGGTGATGCCTCCGACACAGGAGGCAAAATGTTGCGAAGGACAGATAAGGAAACGCCCGACACGGCTATCCCCAAAAAACGGCTATCGATGATGATTATTATGAAGTGCTGCTGATAACTGCAATGGGATGCTGTTGTTGGAAATGTTTCTTATCAAACAACTCACTGTCATCGACGAGACTGACATTGTAAATAATGGGGAACAAGATGACGGTGACGATGGCGGTGATTACCGTGCGCTGCCAGTGGTGAACTTGATCAACGATAATGATTCAGCGATGACGACGGCGAAGACTGTGAGATGGCATCGATGACCACGATGATGATGACGATGATTGCGGCGGCGGCGGCGGCGGCGGCGGTCTCGCTCTGCCGGCTCGCGGGGTGAGGTAGTAGATTGTATGGTTTTAGGGTCACACCCTCGGTTGGGAGATAACTATGCAATCTACTGTCTTTCCCGCGGGTGCGGACGTCCTCCGGAGACCCAGCCTCGCCGAGACCGGGGTCCGAGTGCCGGCACAGGGTCCGCGTGACGCGGGGAATTATTTTTACGAACAAATGGATGAACGAATATGGTAGCGCATTTGCTTTTCAGGGAATGCAAAGCAACACGTGCGGTCCGCTTGAGCCAATGTTTTATATAGTTTATGTTTATTTGGAAGGTAGGATCTTGAAGATTGTCTTTTTAATGTTATTTTAGGTAGCAACACCCAGGGGTGGAATTTGAAAACCATTCACTCAAGGAACATATGTGGGTCCGCATGCTCTTTTAAGACCGTGAAAGCCTAGTAATACGTTCCCTCTGGGATTTTTAGTTTCGGAACAGCATTCCCTTGGGTTCCTGCCCAGTCTATTCTCTGGATATACCTTGGATGGCACGACGACGCGATAGGTAACGCTGCCGCCTCACGGCAAGAAAGTACAGGGTTTGATTCCCGGGTGCCACCTTTCTTGAGTGGAGTTTGCATGTTCTCCCCTTGTCCGCGTGGGTTTACGACAGGGTATTCTTGTTTCCTCCCACAGTCCAAAGACACGCTGGCTAGGTTAATCGTCCTGACTCAAGTGCACCCAGTGCCGTGAGATGCTTTATCTTGCTTGCCCCTCCCCGGTGGACAACTGTTAAAAAGAGCTGCATAGCTCAACGTTCCTTTCCAACTTAAATAAGCGCCTGCCCTAATGGTGACCCCTCTTACACGTGCGGGTTTTCTGCGGATACCCTGCTCCATCCTCGCACATCAGCGGGCAGCACGATCCGCGCCGGCTGGATGAGGTAGTAGGTTATATTGTTTTTCGGCAGTTATTTTGCCACGTTTTTGGAGATAACTCTATAACCTACTGCCTTCCCGGTCGAGTGGAGCAGCGGCGAGGGCCTCGGGACGGTGTCGTGGAGAGAAAAAAAACTCGATAACCTACGTCGAACGTGCGGCTTCAACACAACTCGTAGTGATGTTGCGATGCAGTCGACTTGATTTCCCTTCCCCCATCCCTTCCCAGATGTTCGCTGTCAGCGTCACGTCGCGAGACGGCTCCGTTCAAAACTCTTAGTTTTTGAGATTGGTCTGAAGAAAGTGGATGTCACAGAACTACATTCTGTTCAACACAATAAGAGGCAGTATTTGTACAACATCTGTGCCGCTTGAATAACATTTGTCCCTTGACTCAAACCAATACCTTAACTCTCAGTCTAGCCACTTTAAGTACAGAGACAAATGTAATGTGATGTGTTTTCCTTGCCGTTCTTAGTAACCGTGCTAAGACCATCAGCTCACTGCACTAGAGAATCCGGTTTTTAAGAATCCCAGGGTGCTGCCTGGATTCGAACCCAGGGCAGTTCTTAGTGGTGCCAGCTGAGCGCTATGACCTGAGTGACCCCTGCAATGCAATGAACGTAATGCTTCACTTGGCTCATCCATCGGAACCTCCGAAGTTTAGAGTTCTTCTGGGACCACGCCTCAGCTGAAATTTAGAAGAGGGGGGCATGTCTGGAAGGGAAAGTCTCCCCTCTCATCTCATTGTCTGAAACCGCTTAGTCCTATACAGGGTCACGGTGAAGCCGGAGCCTGTCCCGGCAGACACAGGGCGCAAGGCAAGGATATACCGACGATGGGACGCCAGTCCATCGCCGGGCACTGCGGGGCAATTTAGCCTGCGAGCCAATCAACCTATGTAGCAGCATGCTTTTTGGACTGTGGGAGGAAACCGGAGTGCCCGGCGAAAACCCACGCGGACACGGGGAGAGCATGCAAACTCCACACAGAAAGGCACCCGAGCCGAGAGATTCGAACCCGGGACCTTCTTGCTGTGAGGTGACAGCGCTAACCACTGGGCCACCGCGCCGCCCGGAAGGGAAAGTGTACTGTTTAAAATTTGATGGAACGAGAAAATGGGAGGAGCGGTGGCACAGCAGTGATCACACTGCACTGTAAGCCTGACAACTTGAGTTTGACTTAACAATGGTCTCACAGAAGTGAACCATTCCTGTCCCCCTCCCCACCAAATTCACCAAACTCCACTCACCCGCGTGGTAATTGCCTAGTTTAATTGTCCTGACTAAATTGCCTCGGTTCCCTGAGATGTAACTCGCTTACCCCTCAGCTTAAATAAAAAAACCTGACAGTTTAACAATAGCAGACAAGAATACCCGTAACGCAACTAAGTTTAATAAATGAAATGATATGTGTCGCCAGTATCTCTGAATAACACATTTCTGAGTGGCCAAATATTGGCCGCTATGATGTCAATCAGAAACATCCCGGGAAATGACGACGTGTAACAACGGATGCAAGGTGCGCGGTGAATTGTGGAGAGATGGACGAGACTGGGGCGGCAAGCAAATGTGAGAAACTCGACTGAGAGGAGCGTCCATCCATGGAGATGGAGCGATGAGATCAGTCTGCTTTGGAAAGAGGAGGATCGTGACATTGCAGGACCACAGTGTGGGAAGGGAGGAGGGCCTTCATCAAGCAGTGGATAAAGGCTCGTGATGATTGTGTTGGAGGTGAGTATACAGCTTTGAATACAGTACAGTTAATTTGAAAAAAGTAGCAGCTTGCATTTAGATTCAATGTTATGAAGAAATGTGTTTGTGCTTGTAAGGAAATATATATTTGCAATTATTTCTTCAAATGTGAACTTTTATGTTGCTGTGCTATTTTCGTAATTTAAATCTGTCTTAAAATTCTGTTCATAAGAAAAAAAAAGCCCATCGCCGTTTTAAAACTAATCTCTGGTCGCAGTAAGCGTGGGTAATCGGTGCTTAAATTGCTGCGAGTGGTTACTAAACCGCGGCGATGGACTGGCGTCCCGTCGTCGGGTGTATTCCTGCCTTACGCCCTGTGTTTCCGGGATAGGCTCCGGCTCACCGTGACCCTATATAGGATTAAGCAGTTTCAGATAATGAGATGAGATGAGGTTACTAAACCTCGATGGACACGAGATGAACTGTATTTTCTGCTGCATTTCCCCCTATATACCAGAACCAGCAAAGGTTGGGAGGGTGCGTCTTATAATCCAGCAGCTGTGTATGACCAGCTTTGTACAATTTAACATCACGTTGAGGTTTATTTTGCTAGGTGGGGGAGTGCTGTGTGCGTTTCCCAAGCGACTTGGTATTCCAGAGAATACGGATGAATGCAGGTCTGAGTCACGATTTAAGTGATTATCGCTTTCCAAAGCTTTTCTTTCAGGACTTAAGTGATTGTAATAAAAATATATTGCACAGTACCACGTGACGAGTCTTAATTCTTCAGCAGTGGATATACCATTGTTGCTGCTTTGTGTGTGTGTATATGTACTGCCATGCCAAGTGAACCTAGCCTGGCACAAGCACCATGGAAACATCACGCCACTTAGTGGCCACGGTGCCAATAATGGTTGTTAAGCTTAGCACGAAGTTTTCACGATACGATATTTTCGCGGTCTGGCAAATAGCGATATCTATGTTGCATGTTCTTTATAATGTGCTTTGCTCTGCACTTAAGAGTAGAAATCCGTTTAATATCAGTACCCGCTTAGCCCTGTACAGAGTCGCAGGGGGCTGGAGCCTATCGCGGGAGACGGCGCAAGGCGGGGGCTATACCTATGGTATGATGCCAGTACATCGCAGAGCACTTTTGGGGCAATTTACTCAGCAGGCCAATTAACCAAGGCAGCAGCGTGCATTTGGATGGTGGGATGAAACCGGAATACCCGGAAAGAGCCCAAGGGGAGAGAATACGCAAACTCCATACAATTGCACCCTAGCTGGGAACTGGAACCGAACCATGAACCTTGCTGTGAGGCACCAGAGCTACTCGCGTCATCGCGCCACCTGGGCACAAATAAAAAAGACTTAAGTTCTTCAACTGCAGTTCCTTTAATGTAACGATGAATGTGGAATTGAGCAAGATGCAACTCGCAACAAAACATCGTGCCCGTAATGGTTCAACACCCACTTGGGGCGCCTCTGGGTGTAATGTGTGGGTTCTCCCCTGTTGGGTTTCCTCCGGGTTCTCTAGTTTCCTCCCAGAGTCGGACAGCATGCAGACCCTCCCTGGGTCGTCCTTACCATATTCCCACAGCTACCGCACCGACGTGAGATTGTCGGTGCAGTCGCTTTCCAGGACAGGCATAGCAGGACATGACAATCTCTTCATATCTCTTCATTATAATACTCGACAGTTGATGAACGCCACCCGCACTCGTAACCACAACGCGCACCTGTCCGTAACACGTTAACTCCAACAACAACTTGGCAACACAGCAACGACGGACTCCCAACCACTGCGCCAATAGCCCCACGCCCACTTCGTTCTCTTTTAAACCCCCCGACCTTCTAGAACTTTCCACGACGCATCACCAGGGTTGTTTACCAGCTTGAATCCCTCGGTTAGACACACTTCGCCAATCAGCGCTGACCCACGGCTCTATCCAATCAAAGCGCTGTAACCCGGAGACCGCCTTTTCGCTCTGGCACGGGCGCCGAGAAGCACCTAACCTGGCACGGCAAGAGGTTTGGCATCACAGTTCCCCCTCCGGTGGCGATGTCCAGCGCGGACTTTTCACCGCCACCGTGGCAAGCCCCGACCGCCGCCATGTAATGCTGGAAGCGCTCCAGGGACCGTTTCAGCTGGACGGTTCTCGCAGGACCGCCAGATGCCTCTGTAGCTGCCGCAGTCTCCAGGCTAGACGGGCTCGTGGTAAGGCTCCCCAAGCCCCACGGTTCGCCCGCTCAGGCAGAGTCCGCGGCCATGGGCATTGAGGCTCCACCACTCGGCTCTGTGAGGTAGTTCTTGCGTGGTTTCAGCTTGAGGTTGGCCTCCCTCAACCGCCGAAAATCCTCACGCAAGCTCCCCAGATGCTCCTCCATTTTACTTCCGTACACGATGATGTCGTACAGGCAGATGAGGTGTGACGCCACGACTTTGACTCCGGACTTGTGATGGCTTACAGCGGCAACACCACGGCGAGGATCAGCACCCACTCCGCGACAGATCAGCCAGCGAGCACGGATGAGCAGAGACTTCTTGATTTTCGATGCTTTATTGAAACCAGCAGTGTACGGGGCCGGAGTAGCGGCACACAACGAACCCCTACATCGTGACACTGCCTCCCCCTCCCAATTCCCCCAGGAGATTCTCCCCGCCCTCCAACCCCACGCTCCTTATATCCCCGCGGCCCCTTCTAGAAAGTTCTAACCGACGTCACCCTTCTACTGTAAAAGTCCCCCCGCAGCCCGTGCTGTCCGTCCCCCCCGTGGCGTTGGTCCCCCCCCCCCCTATTCCTTAACTCTGCAGAGGCACTGTTCCCACTGTTGCCCCCTCATCACGTGCTCCAACAGACGCTGGAACGTAGCCGGGGTAATAGGCCAAATGGCATCACCCAGACCTCAAACAGTCTTTGCGGTATAGTGAATGCTGTTTTGGGCCGGTCTTCCTGTTTCCCCAATTTGCCAGTACGCATATCTAACGTCGAGAAATACCGGGCCCCTCTGTCTATCCAACGTCTCGTCCACACACGGCATAGGGAACGCATCTCCCACCGTCACGGTGTTGAGGCGGCGGTAGTCAAAACAGAACTTGGTGAACCCGTCCTTTTTCTTTACTAGGACCATGGGGGCTGCCCGTGAACTGGTGGACGGCTGAATGACCCCGTCTCTTAGCATTTCCGATACCGCCTAGCCGACTTTCGCCCATGCGTGAGCTCCCATGCGGTCGGGTGGAACCCTAATTGGCCATGCGCCTCCCATGTCGATCCTGTGCTGTGCAAGGTCCGTCCTCCCTGCAGAGTTAAGGAATATAGGTGGGGGGGCGGGCATCAGCTTTCTGGTCGTGTCTCGTGATGTCTCGTGATGTCTCGTGATATGATGACTCAGCTGCCTCGTGATGTCTCGTGGTATAATGACTATTCTTTCTCGTGGTGTCTCGTGATGTGGTGACAATGCATGGGGTTGATGATCGACCAACGGGCCGTGGCGGGGGCGGGGTACTTTGACAGTAGAAAGGTGATGTCATTTAGAAGGCGCTAGAAGGGGCCGCGAGGATATATAGGCAGGGGGGATTGAAGGGTCTTTAGCGAGAGTCTCCTGGGGGAACGAGAAGGAGCGTGAAGATGTAGGCTGCTCGTTGTGTGTCGCTACACTCCGACCCGTGTCTTGCTGGTTACAATAAAGCATCAAAATCAAGATGTCTGCTCGTCCGTGCTCGCTGGCTGATCTGTGGAGGAGTGAGCGCTGATCCTCGCCGTGGTGTTACCGCCGTAAGCCGTCACATGCCCGCAGTCGAAGCCGTGGTGTCACTCCCGACGTCCGTGTCGTGCCGGCTGAATATGTCCCCATAGTCTCGCAGAAATCCCCGTAGTTGGGTCGCCTTGCTCTCCGTTAGGCCCTCCCAGTCGACGTGCAGCTCGTCAAGAAGGGGCGTATTGGCGAATTGTTCGGGTTTGCTACACAGAGTCCCAGTTCCCACTCCACGCCATCACCACTGCAGTTGCACCGACGACACCGTACCTCCGGGCGAGTTCAGGGTGGGCAGTCAGGAGCACTTCACCCGTGGCCGCGCCGTCGTTGCCGTTACGGGCGACTAGGCGGAGTAGCCCCTCGGAGTTGGCCTTGACTCGTGTTCCTCGACGTAAGCGGGCAACGCCGTTGCTCCCCCTGGCACGTGATACGGCCAACGCGCCAGCAACCGACATGATGTCCCCCCTACCCGGGTATAACGTCACTGCCCTCACCACGACACTCCTACCGGGCGAGGCTCTTCCCTCGCAGCCGCTAAACGGGACCTCCTCGTGCCCCAATCTGCGCGCACTCCCGTGAGATGCCAGCAGTGACGCCCAAGGCCTCGGAGTGCGTCTGTGCCGAGGATGCATGCGTGCTGGAGCTGCGCTGCCACGTTACACCTCGCGGCGGCACCTCGCCGAACCTATGCACACCTCCAGGGATACTCGCGACCGATGATGCGCGGAGGCTGCCCCAGTTCGCGGTCGGCCGACTCCGGCTCGCCGACACAGTTCGCGGCTGATCGCGGACACGGTGGCCCTGTCGAATAGTGTCCGGGTTGCCTGCCCCTCTACCGAGCCCCCCGTGTCATTGCGGCCATGCCCAGTGGTGTCTCGTCCCCCCCC
>JAZEWT010000003.1:4951034-4978563 GCA_036362905.1 Mordacia mordax
ACGAGCCCCGTACGACCGCCGCTCGCCTTCCGTGTCTACCTTCGACCTTCCCCGACTCGGGATCCCGCAGCAGCCTTTGGCACTCTCGCCTACCAGACTCAGGGCATAAGGCAGGGATCTACCCACGATGGGACGCCAGTCCATCACCGGGCACTGCGGGAAATTTAGTCTGCAAGCCAATTAACCTATGTAGCATCATGTTTTTGGACTGTGGGAGGAAACCGGAGTGCCTGGCGAAAACCCACGTGGACACGGGGAGAACACGCAAACTCCCACACAGAGAGGCACCCGAGCCGAGATTCGAACTCGGGATCTTCTTGCTGTGAGGCCACCGTGCCGCCTTAAATAACAACTTTGGATAGCAATTCCAATTATGCCTACGACGGAAGCGTCTCCTTCCGGTGCAATCAGCATAAGCCTCGATGATTGCCCCACTCCGAGGGCATTCACGCTGCCCGGTGTCTCCGTGGAGAGACTCAGTCATCTCTATGAATGCATCGCCCCGTGTGCTTTGCCATTCGTTGCGAGTGTCGCCCTCTGGCGGCGTGGGAGATGCAAGCCCCCTGAATTGAGGATGAACACGATGCACAGTGGGACATTCGCTCCTGCCGCCCTGTAAGAAATGAACCCTGGCCCTTGGTCCCTTGAGTCACAGCCCGAGTGCAGTCGCGGCTCTATCCTGGTGGTAAGTAAAGAGATTCTGTCCTTGGTCGTCAAGGGGATGTCAAAGATTGGGGACATTGGCGCTGAGAAATCCAAACAGGAGCTGAAAAAGTTAAAGTTCATGATGGGAGAGAACCAGTCAACATTGATCATATATACAAGCTGCGGCACAAGTCGCGTTACTTCGAATAATTATTCGACACTCCAAGAGTTAGAGACGGTGAATAATAGC
This sequence comes from Mordacia mordax, assembly GCA_036362905.1. Classification (NCBI taxonomy): domain Eukaryota; kingdom Metazoa; phylum Chordata; class Hyperoartia; order Petromyzontiformes; family Petromyzontidae; genus Mordacia; species Mordacia mordax. The sequence continues at coordinate 4,951,930 of JAZEWT010000003.1, forward strand.
ACAACTGTGCCGCGTTATGTGTTATTCAGTGGTCCAAAGACGGAACGTGTGTTGAACGTGATAGAGAGCACTTTAAACAATTTCTATAATAACCAATAAATATTCCTCACAAAGTGATCTAATTCTCATATCATTATCTGAAACCGCTTAATCCTATATAGGGTCACAGTGAGCCGGAGCCCATCCCGGAAACACAGGGCGCAAGGCAGGAATACACCCGACGACGGGACGCCAGTCCATCGCCGGACATTGCGGGACAATTTTAGTTTGCGAGCCAATCAACCTATCCAGGAGCATGCTTTTGGACTGTGGGAGGAAACCGGAGTACCCGGCGAAAACCCACGCGGACACGGGGAGAGCATGCAAACTCCACACAGAAAGGCACCCGAGCCGAGAGATTCGAACCCCGGACCTTCTTGCTGTGAGGCGACAGCGCTAACCACTGGGCCACCGTGCCGCCCGAGTGATCTAATTATTTTCGGCAAAGATATTTATGCTGCACTCTGTACATGATTGTCGTAGCATCTATGGTCATGTCATCTCATCTCATTGTCAGAAACCGCTAAGTCCTGTACAGGATCGTTGTGAGCTGAAGCCTATCCCGGCAGACACAGGGCGCAGGGCAGGGATACACCCCCGATGGGACGCCAGTCCATCATCGGGCACTGTGGGCAATTTTGTCTGCAAGCCAATTAACCTATGCAGCAGCATATTTTGGACTGTTGGAGGAAGCCAGGGGCGGCGCGGTGGCGCAGTGGTTAGCGCTGACGCCTCACAGCAAGAAGGTCCCGAGTTCGAGTCTCTCGGCTCCGGTGCCTTTCTGTGTGGAGTTTGCATGCTCTCCCCGTGTCCGCGTGGGTTTTCGCCGGGTACTCCGGTTTCCTCCCACAGTCCAAAAGCATGCTCCTGGATAGGTTGATTGGCTCGCAGACTAAAATTGTCCCGCAATGCCCGGCGATGGACCGGCGTCCCGTCGTCGGGTGTATTCCTGCCTTACGCCCTATGTTTCCGGGATAGGCTCCGGCTTCACCGTGACCCTATATAGGATTAAGCGGTTTCAGATAATGAGGTGAGATGAGGAAGCTAGAGTTCCCGGCGAAAACCCACGCAGACACGGGGAGAGCATGCAAACTCCACAGAGAAAGGCACCCGAGCCGAGATTCGAACCCGGGACCTTCTTGCTGTGAGGCGACAGCGCTACCCGCTGGGCCACCGTGCCGCCCATGGTCATATCACTCACTCTCAAAAGCTAAGCTGGATTGAGCCTGTATAGTGCTCAAACAATACATTATGAATTATTGTTTAGCAGAAGGCCTTATCCAGGAACGCCTTACATCATCACACACATCCAATAAATAAATTCAAAATAAACAAAAACTAAATAAACACTACCGGTTGCCCAACATTGCAAAATGTTGAAGTGTTGTTGACAGACCCGTAAGTACTTGTTGTACAATAGTTTAAGTAATTTTCTAAATGATGTGAATGTAATGAACTGGCGTCACATCCTGGGCATATCACCCTGCCTCGCGCCCTCTGTCGGCCGGGATAGCCCCCCCCCCCCCGTCTACGACCATGTAACCTAGTCGTGGGGGGCTGGAGCCTATCCTGGCAGACATAGGACGAAAGGCGTGGCTATACCCAGGATGTGACGCCAGTATATCGCAGGGCCCTGGAAGTAATTTACTCAGTAGGCCAATTATACGATGTAGCAACATGTCTTTGGACGGTGGGTAGGAATCCGAGTACCTCGCGAAAACCCACGTGGACTCGGTATTTCTATACACAGCAGCTCCGCTGTGAATGGGCATCCGTGGGTAGTGTAGGGAATTCGATTACACATCCATGATACTGTACATCTATGCTCTCTGCCTTCACCAACCCGCATTTATTATCGTTTTGCAGTGATACCAACACAAACCCCTACACCACACACACCCTACCTCACGCACACCCTACCCCAAACACACCCTAACCCACACAACAACAACAACCGCCATTCGCCACTAAGTAGCGGTGACATTGCAGAGTTAAGGAATACGGGGGGAGGGGTCAGTGTGACTTATTAACCTTTCATCTAGTCATGTGGTGTCCCGTGAAAAACAACTGTCTCGTGATGTGATGACTAATGCGGCGGGTTAATAATTGACACCTGGGTCGCCACCTGGTGGGGGATTGAGAGTTAAAACGCGGAGCGGGGCAGCAAGTGAGAGAGACTTTTGATGGACGGTGGAACGGAAAGCACGCGCGGGATTTGTACGCGATTCTGGGACAACAATGACGGTGTTACGCGGTGGGGGAATAAAGGATTCTACAGTGGAAACTCTTGCCTGAGATTTGCTATGAGCGAGTCGGGAATCCAAGAGGTGGTACTGGAGCCGGGAGGGAGGCTGATGGTGCGCCGCAAGGGAGGGGATAAGGAGGCTGACTCGGTATCCACCAATACCCTATTGTCCACCCCAGCCGCGCCTTACCCAGCCCCGCGGCCGGAGTCTCGACTCAGGGGCCGGAGTCCCAGCATGCCGCAGCTAAACAGAGAGTATGAGTGGCTGCCAATGCAAGCACACACCTCACCGGAACGTGAAGTGCCTACCCCGGAGTCACGACCGGTGTGCCACAGATTGGTGGCAGAAGCGGGAAACTGCCCCCCCATGGCCGGGGAGCGAGCGGGCGTACCTGTTGATGACCTACCGGGGCGACACCGACGAGGACTGGGAAGACTTTGAGAGGCACGTGGAATGTCAGGGGGACTGCGGGCACTGGCCGGATCGCAAAAGGGCGGACGCGGTCATCGGCCAGCTGCGGGGAAACGTGGGGCGCTTTGCGGACCGGCTCCCGTTGGAGGTACAGAGGAGCTGGGCTCGGCTGCGAGAGGCGCTGGTGCCACCACTTTGGACGGATGTCGACGGCGGAGGCGCCAGAGGCCTTAGAGATGTGGCGCCAGCGGTGTGGGGAGTCGATGGAGGACTTTACCGACGCGATCACCACGTTGATACGATGTGCCCACCCCGCCTAAGATGAAGCCATGGCCGACGAGATGACTTGGACCACCATCCTGGCCTATTTAAAGGGAACGGACTGTTAGTTCGAGGACGTCATGAGGCTGGAGTTGAGTCTGCAAGAGGTGGTAGAGTGAGCCGTGGCATGTCAGCGTGCGTGGAGGCCACGGGGCCATGGCAGACGAGTGGCGGTGTGCGACACGGACTGGCAGCGGGAAGGCGGCAAGCGTGAACAGCCAGCGGGGCTAATGGGGGGGGCAGCTGGTGGCCGTGCAGGCCAACCCGGGCCCGGTCGCCGCCGCTCCGCCAGAGGACCCGTGGCTAGACGCCATCCTGAAAGGGCTGCAAGCGCTGCAGGGCAATCAACAGGAGATGCATCGACGCCTGCAGGTGCTCTCTGCGCAGATGCATTGGAGCGCGGTGCAGCGCGCACCGATGCCGACGCCACGGGACATCGGTCGAGAGATCGACCGCTGCCTGCAGCTGCTGATGGCTCGGCCACTGGAGGGAGCGGTGGGGGCTGGGCCGGGCCCGGCGAGACGATGGGACGGCGACCTGTCATCGGTAACCTGTTACAGGTGCCGACAAGGGGGTCACGTTCGGAAGGATTGCCCGAACATGGGGTCTGCGCAGCCGCTGTTAAACCCCAATGCACCCTGGTAAACGGGAGTACCACAGGCGCGGAATAATCCCGAACCATTGGGCGGCGAGGGGGAGTGCAGGCGAGTTGGGGGGGCTTGGGGCATGGGCCGCGTTTGGGAATGCTTCTGGCCGGGACCAGGGAGGCCTCCGCGACGGTAGATGGGTGGGTCGGGGGCCAGCAGACCCGGATGCTCTTGGACACAGGGGTGACCGTTTCCCTCCTCAGCGATGTCCATTGTTGCTGCGCGGGAATTCCGCTGCAGCACATGAGGGAGACAGACCGAAATCTGTGCCTGGTGGACGGGTTGGGGCCACAGCAGTGGGGGCAGGTAACGCTGGGGGTGCGGATGGGGGCGAGTGTCGACAAACCCTATAGGTGGCAACCCATCGGGTGCGCACCGACCACTACGCCCTACAGTTCCTCTTCAACTTCAAGGAACCAACGGGGTCAAATGGCCCGGTGGCTCGCTCTGCTCCAGGAGTACAACCTACAGGTGGAACACCGGGAGGGTCATGCACACGCCAATGTGGATGCGCTGTCGCGCCTACCGTAGATCAGCGCCTCCACCATCGAGGAGCAGCTGTGCCCGCGTTTCGTCGGAGGATGGTGTCGCCTCTGCCGAGAAGATGCGTTGCCCAGGGAACAGGGGGGAGAAGGGGAGGAGGAGCTGACTGGGGTCAGAACGGCTAGCGCAGTGGAGGCCAGTGAGCCGCATCAGGAGGGCGAGCCTGAGCTGGGGGTACAAGCCGAAGTAGGGTGCGAATTTCCGGGTATGGCTCACGATCAACTTCGGCACGCTCAACGTAGTGACCAGGAGCTACGGGGGGTAAGCGACGCCTTTGCTGAACGCCTCCCCACGGTTGGGGGAAGCTGGCAGGGGCTCTACGGTCGGTTGGAGCTGAGGGAGGTGGTGGTAAGGGAGCGAGGGCCAGCTGGAGAAGCTGGCCCGGTGTGTGTGCCCCCTGCCATCCGATCGCAGCTACTGCGACTCGTACATGACCATCCCATGGGAAAACGACATACCCGGGAAACTCTTTGCCGTCATTACCTCTGGCCAGGACTGGCTCACGAAATAGCTGTCTGGGTGCGGGATTGCCCAGCCTGTCAGCGGGTAGCACGGCAGCCTCCTCGCTACATCGCCCCCTCCGTACGCTGCAGGTAAGCCGAGTGAGCCAAGTGGTGGGCATCGACCTGCAGGGACCTCTCCCGACGACTCATCGGAGAAACAAGTATATCCTCGTGGCGATTGAATACTTCACCCGATACCCCGTGGCGGTGGCCATTCCTGACAAAACCGCAGGGGTCGTTGCTGCTATTTTCCTAGAACACTACATCCTGAAGCATGGAGTTCCACAATGAGTATTGACCGACCAGGGGAAGGAGTTTGAAGTGGAGACTTTTTGGAGCCTCTGCCACGACCTGATTGGGAACCCGTGCACAGGTGAGTGGCCAATTATCCACCTGTGCGCGGGTAAGTGGATTATTAACCAGGTGTCCCAATCAGGGCGAGCTGGACTGCCATGCATGCCTTACAAAAGGGACGGAAAGGTTTGGCACCAGATTGGTTAGAACGAGTAGAATTGGTTGTGGCAATTTAGCCCGAACCCGTGTTGTGTTGTATTGACCTTGCGTTGTCTTTGGAGTTCAGCGTCAGTTAATAAACTTCCCGAGTATTATAATGGATCATAAGTCGAGTCCCGTTATGTCTGTCCTGGAAGGAAAAGAGAACTCCTCAACGCCGGCGCGATCGTCTTGGGGAGTGTAAGCCCAGGAGACAACGGTCCGCACGTTCCATGGCACTTGCATTGTATCACATGTGCTTAGTGAGCTTTGTGGATGATTAGGTTATTACATCGTTATTCACATTATCATCACATATATGTATCTTTCAATGAAACCTAAAAATGTAATTCCTTACACCTGACTTATTTTTATAGATTTATGTACCAAAGAACATAATTTGAACCAGGGGACCCCATGACTGGCAATCCACCTTCTCCCCACTCTCCTACTAAGCGTTGGCAACGTCCCAACCTCCACACATGTAGTGTCGCATGGGACAGCTGTAGCAAAGGTTACATCTCCATCACTTTTCGCCTCTTACATTGGAGGCATTGTCAGGCGCACTGAAAGAGCGGCTCTCAAAAGCCATTCTTCTTCAGTGATTGTCATTCGTGTTTTGTTGCACTTAAAAAAAGATGCAGCTTTGCTCATATAAGGTGGATTTGTTCCAAGTCGCAGTCATACACCTTGGGGACAAGCCACTCTGCAGAAAGCGAATGCTGCCTCCAACTTGTGCCATCATTTACAGACTTTGGCACAACGGCGGCAGCAGCTACCACTGTTTCAGTTATAACCTGTGATGGTAGGATCACAGTGGTCAATTCCATATGCAGTCTCCTCCATCGCTGATGTGAGATTCGGGTTTCTGTGAAAACGTATGAAACCGCTTGCTTTCTCCCGTGCTCTTGTCTGTGAATCCAGACTGGATTCAGTGTGTGACGGAAAATATGAAATCTTAGGAATTGGCCGTTGATGGGGAAAAGCTATCTAAGGCACGTACTGCTAATTTCACTCGACCTGCGAGTGCATTGTGCCTTTTGGAAATTTAAACTAATATTACCAGCGAACGGTATTGCTTGGCTAGACATAACATTTTTTTTCCACCATATTACGAATGATCCGTCTACCAGTCCCATTACGGGAGTCATATGCCCCAATTCCCTTCTTCCTGTATTTCTTCTCTACATCCAGTCATGTCTCAGTCTGCAACATTTTTCTATAAACCACCACCATTCGCTAATAAGTGGTAATGTCACCATGTGCGTGTGCCAAGCCAGGTATACCTTGTGGTTACGTGAACTGTCGAAGTTTCGCCGACAGGTCACTGGACAGACTCAGGTGCCATGGGTTTGGTCTCCTTCAATTCCATTTGCTTTGCACTGGCATCTCCATAGCCCTTCGGACAGGATTTTAGATGTCTCATTGCACGTTCAGTTTACACCTTTTAAATTTAAACTGTGGATTGGAAGTGTAGCGTTATTGTTAAGGGAGCGGTGGCTGAGTCGCTAGCTAGCACACTCAGCTACAAACCTGTTGGATTTCTGCTTACGCTCAACACCGATGACGATTTCTGAACCGGTCCTGGGCCTCCCTTAGATCGACTCAGCCTCAAATGAATACCTGGTGCGATGGGTGAACATTGGCACTAGGGAGATAAGGGCTACAGGGTGTGGTGCTGGCCACCCATCTCCTCATGTGCTGCACTGACCTTGAGTGCCGTGACCCTTGGGTGAAAGACGCTGTAGAATTGCAAATATTATTATTGATAGGTTCTCGCTATCAGCACTTGACCCTAGTCTTTTAAGGGTATACGGGTGAGCTTTATTGTAATGGGCATCGGTGTACACAATTAAATGAGGCTCCTCTGTCTAATTTGCTGCCTCTCTGTGGCCAGGTACCTGTGACCCCTTCCTTCATGTGTACCCCAGTGCAGTTACATTTTTCCGTGAACATGACATGTGAGTACGATCATTACGATGCAATGGTTATCGATTGGGAATGTAAGCTACTGCAGAGAAAATGTAAGTTTTGGTGTACATATTTTTTATTTATATTCACACATATAATTAGTTCAAGAAATTATAAGATTTATAAACAATACACATTTTAAAATATGAAGGAATTAGCATTTTCAGAAACTAAAATACAGCAGAAGGTTTTTAGTATTCAAAAAAAGCATCGTGTATTATCACAATGCTTTAATATTACATAGTGCTGTATATAATGCTTGCGTTATGATCACCGCAGAATACACATATGAGAGGGTTTTTTTGTAAGGACTTATTTTCATCGTAATTATTGTCGTTGGCCGGTCAGCATCTGGCTCAAGAGTATGCTGAGCCAATCATGAAGTCGCCCCTCCGTCACGCGGAACCCACTGACCGGGTTGAATGTTACTTCCAAACTTTGCAAGCAATGCTGGGAAAGGTCAAAGGGCATCTGGTGGAGAATGAGGATAGATAAAAAAAGATGAACATACTTCAGTCATGTACCAAACATGTATAAACCAGCACCTCCGTTTACCTAAAATGAACTGGCAGTGTATTGGAAAAGGGCTTTAAATTACTTATATTTCATTACATAATGTCAAAGGAAAAGAGCAAAAACAATGGCCAAGGCTACTAAACATCATGTCTTGCAACAGCAAAACCTAGTTTGCTGGTCTCAGAGGGAAAGGCTTATAATCAGATGTTTTAACTTAGAAATTAGTAACAATAACTTGAAGCTCTTTGTGCACCCGAGTTATTTCAATCTTAGTAGTTACTTTGGATTATTAATACACTTAGAAAGTAAGGTGCACTCCAATCCTCTGGCTTGTGTCAATTATAGCGTTATATAAATCTGATGACACACATGCCTACCGGATAAGAAGACACATGCCAAGCTCTTCCTTTGAAATATAGGGGAACATTTGTGTATTTTGACATGAAAAAAATGGTACCCATATTTTTGGTACCTATATTTTTGGGTACCATCAACCCACCTTAACTAATGCTCATCCTTCCACGTGTATAAATACAGGACTAAGTGCATTCATGCTTATAGGAGAGTCAAGGGAAAGGACGTTTCTATTAGTTTTCTGAACAGTTATTTTCTAATATATAGTCACCTCTGAAAGCGGTTCAGAATCCACGTGCGAACCCAGCAGAAGGCGTCTAATTTCGGCAGCACATTCTCTGGCCAGATCCTCCAGCAAGATGCCATGCAAATAGAGAATGAGAAATTAAATTGAAAACTCTCATTTTGCATCTGATGTCAAAGTGCCTGTAGTTGTACAGGACATCACACTGAGATATGCATATTGGTGAGCAACAGCATTAATACAATTTAATATTGAAACTATATGTGGTTGGACCATATAGTCCAAACCATGGACCATATAATAAATCGCTGTTTCAACAGAGGAACAGCAAAACTATACGAACTCTCTCTTGGAACACACTCGCCATGGCTAGCCGACCTCCACATTGGCATTTATAACCTGAACATATTTCATGAAGAAAACTATAACAAAACTAAAACTACGGAGTTATGTGTCGAATTATTAAAGGCATGTTTTGATATGGTTAAGCCTTTGGCCAAGTTGCCTGCAATGTTAAACATCATGCCAAACACGCAATAAAACCCAAGCACATCGGAGATTCTACATTAACCCAATGTCTTTTGTTCAGTTATACTGCTGCCCAGGCTGACACCATTCGTGATTTAAAAGGTGTATTATTAATTACCCGTAACAACAAAAAAACTCTCACCATCCAGTCAGGACAGGAGGTAATGGATAATACGTCAAAAGTCGTTCACGAGATTGTTCGCTAACAGATGCTCTCTCCGCGGTTCTGTGCAGCGCTTTGTGACCCTCGGGTTAAAAGCGCTCTATAAATGTAATTATTATTATTATTGACATGAGGTAAAAGTAAGATAATCCTAACCAGAGTCTGTTTTCTGCAGTGGCTGATGAGATATGCTGGTGGCATTGGTAAGTAGATGCCACATCCAGCAGAGAAGCATTAACGTATGATCATATTGAGTGGCCTTCACTTCCCTAGCCAGACCCACACTACCGCTCAGTACCTGCAGCTTCGCGGTGCTAACGTTCACTCCATCAACACCGGCTGCCAGTTTTAGCCGTGCAGCCGGCAGCTTCTGTTTCTCTGCGATGGTTGAGCCATGGCCAGGAGGCATGGGCAGGGCGGGCGAGTGCAGTGAAGAAGTCGGGTCGTGTGCCAGCAGAAAGGAGACCTGGGACCGCAGCGATGCCAAGCGAGGCCCGAGCGCATTCAGGCTGCGTAACGCGGAGACAAGGAGCGGCATGAGGCGAGGGAAAATAACGTACTCCTGTGCTGTGTTGTTTTTCCCAGTCCTGTATAGCTTCAGGAACTTGAGAAAATGCTCCCAGCACCTGCGGCGAACTCCGGATGTTATGCAAAAAATAACATGCGGTCAACTCAAAAACAAAGATAACAAACATAATGATGACCATATATCGAGGGGAATAATTCCACGTCGGAGAATTGACCCAGCCAACACAACTCAAAAGCTGAGTGTGAATCCGTGTTCGGCCACCTATGATTAAACACTGTATTTCAAGTGCGGAGGGTGAACGTCCTGGCCGAGGCAGTTCGAAGCCTGCCTCCGGTGCCTTTCGGTGCGGAGTTTGTGTGTTCACTCTGTGCCCGTGTGGGTTTTTGCTGGGGAACCTCGGTTTCGTCCCACCGTCCAAAGACACGCTCCTGCCTAGGTTAATTGGCCTGCTGAGTAAATTGCCCCAAAAATTGTGCACTGCGATATACTGGTGCCACATCCCGGGTATTACCCCCACCTTGTGCCCTCCGTTGGCCGGGATAGGCTCTGGCCTCCCCATGACACCTGTGCAGCATTAAGTGGGTATTGATAATGAATGAATGACTGCTATGCAACAAATGTCTGTATAGCAGGGCATGTGAGAATGTGCCACCATCCATTGTGGACAGGAAGTAACTGAAGGGACGTCGAAAGCAGGTCTGTGACATCAACTTTCCGAGATTGTTCTTTAACATAGGGTAATGTTACAAATATGAATGTCTGCCTCATTACATGACGTATTCTATCAATAAATATATATTTGAATTCCTCTCCATAGCCGTTCTTTTAGGATAATCGTGTTGAGTGTTCCTTCTCTCTCCATTGCAACGTTTTGCCTCACAAGTTGTACACGTCATCAGGCGTTCTCCAACATGGGACCCAAAACGATGCGAAGAGAGAGAGAGACATTACACTCGACATGGCCTTCTCAAAACAACAGCTATGGAGAGAAATTTTCATAAATTGAACCATCAAAACCTACATCAGAAAATTGTAAATGTCAGTTTGGTATGGAAAAACTAAAATTCAGCGAACACACATGAGGCGGAAACTTCACCTGGAGAGCATAACGGGGTGGCAGGCACAGCGGGCATCTGTCGAGCTGCAGGTGCTGACGTCGATGACGTGAAAAGGCTTCGTGTTGCCGGCAGTGAACAGAATCACCTGCAGCAAACGCGAATGACCTCATGAAATTTGAACCGTGACGTTGGCACCACGTCTCATCACGAGGCCTTTAACGACATTGCAGTTTGGTCGATACACCTGTAGTATCAACCAGGGAAACCGCTGAGCTTGAATCGCAATCCTCTGCCACAAGAGGCAAACGCGCTTCCGGTTGGCCACGTCAACAGTGCAGTTTTGGAAATGTGTGGTTTACCTCCTTGGTAGGTCTAAGGGGCTCAAGCATAGGCTGATACCACTGCAGGCAAAGCTCCTTGCTCTTGGCTCCAAATGCTGGATCTGTCTTGGAAGCACCTTGTCCTCCTTGGCCAGCAGTGGGTATAATCTCTAAGCTCATCAAAGAGCCAGCCTGAGCAAGTGCATCTGTGAATGCCTGACATCCAACAAAATATATACAACTCATGAACAAATTTATGGGCCAGACTTGTGTGTTGTTGAAATGGACAAAATGCTTTGGCTGGGCAATTCTATCATTCAGGTTAGTTGTAGCGCTACACCTATTACCAGCCTTAAGGTGATCTGATATTTGCCCCCTCAGAACATATCTGAACGTATGCTGATCATTTCTTTGATGACTGCTTACCACAGATGCTCATTCGGGATAGCCATCTCGAGCGCTCCACCTGACATGGCTATCCAGAAAACCTACATCACATACATTATTTAACATCTCCAAATATATCTAATGATAAACCTCTTCTGGCTGTATAACACGTATGTATAATATGTCGTGGTGCATATTAAAAATCTCCGAAACATAACGCTTTGAAAACTGTATTTCTAACCAACAAACATGGCCCGAGGCAGGAAAGATGCAGTGACAGACACACAGAAGTGTGCCAATCACGCTCCTGCACGTGTTACCTGACTTGCAGTGCTGGGGATATGCGGGGGGGTATGAAGGAGCTGCTGCGGTGCAGGAGCCGCGCGGCACGTCCTCGTCGTGTACGCCGCGAACCACTCCACCAGGAAGCGGTGAGCCGCCCCGGATCGCAGGGACAGGCGGCAGCTGCCAACGTCCAGTGGCGATCGGACGAGGCAGCCGCTGGCAGTGGCTCGCCTACGCCCGGGGAAGCAGTCTGCAGCGACGTGCGACACATTCCCATGTCTCTCTTTCAACTGTGAGGCTTCGCTGTGGATATACGATGCTGCAGTAGGTTAATGGTTATTGCGCTGGGCTTGCAATTCAGAGGGCGGCAGTTGATTTCAATGCCTGGCAGAGGATTTGAAACAATGGGAATGTTTACTAAATCACTACCCAGAAGTGGGCGGCGCGGTGGCCCAGTGATTAACGCTGACGCCTCACAGCAAGAAGGTCCCGGGTTCGAATCTCTCGGCTCGGGTGCCTTTCTGTGTGGAGTTTGCATGCTCTCCCCGTGTCCGCGTGGGTTTTCGCCGGGTACTCCGGTTTCCTCCCACAGTCCAAAAGCATGCTCCTGGATAGGTTGATTGGCTCGCAGACTAAAATTGTCCCGCAATGCCCGGCGATGGACTGGCGTCCCGTCGTCGGGTGTATTCCTGCCTTACGCCCTGTGTTTCCGTGATAGGCTCCGGCTCACCGTGACCCTATATAGGATTAAGCGGTTTCAGAATGAGATTTTTAATTATATATATATTTTCCTCCAATTTTTCTAACTTATGCTGTCATGAGATGCAAGATCCATTTGTATCTCGAGCAGAGCAGGATCATTAGATGAAACCAGGATCTCAACAGTTGCAGCTCAGCACTCTGATGCTAGAGATCGAGAGGTAAAATTTCTGGTCTAATGTAAGAGATTCTCTGGTCTGGCACTTTGCTTGAATGACATCATGCCACTCTGCACCGTCTCAATAATTTTAAGCAGGAAATGCTCCTTGCTCTCATGACCTCTCCCACAGATGAAATGACGGATGTGATTTTGAGTGTTGCCCTGCCAGGTGTGACCTCTAACCTGGGTGGCTGCTCGAGTGGCGATCCATGCCAACAGGCTGTAGCGCTCTGACACCGACAGCCCCCGTTCTGTCAACGCTTGACCCCGACCTCGTACAACCGCCTAACAGGTCATGGCAATGGAACAACAGGAACAATATACTGAGTGGAACCACGTGGGTGCTTGTTCGGAAGTATCAGCTGAGAAATAAAAAATGGTTTAACATAGTTTCCTCCACAGTATAACAAATAATAATATTTGCACTTCTGGAGTGCTTTTCACCCGAGGGTCACAAAGTGTTGGAGAGAGCTGTGGAGGGAATGTCATGTCAACAACAACATCAGAGTAGATGAATTGAACGTAAAATATTGGCTATAAAAAAATGGACATAAAATAAGAGATAAAATAATTGATGATTGCTTCGAAAAGCTGCTCTCTCGGGACAGCTGCTGCTGGTCAACAGCGAGCCATCATCCCAACACAACATCAGTGAGTAGCATCAACAGTCCTAGCCAGAGCTCTTTAATGCCTTACAGAACAAGTGAGTCTTGAGACGGGATTTGAAGATGTCCAGAGACTCAGCTAACCGAACCTCCAATGGAAAGGCATTTCATAGTCTGCGAGCAGCACTCGAGAAGGCTCTGTCACCCATCGAATGGAAGTGTGATCTGGGCACATGCAGCAAGCCCGTATTGGAGGATCGAAGTTGTGTTGAGGAGGGTGCCTGAAGTACGTCAAGGATGTATGTCGAAGCAGCGCCATTGAGAGCCTTGTAAGTGAGGAGGAGGATCTTGAATTCATTTCTGTATTTAACCAGCAACCAGTGGAGAGACATCAGTACTGGGGATATGTGATCGTGGATGGGTGTGAGAGTGAGGACTCTAGCAGTACTGGGGGATATGTGTGAACTGAATCAACTGATCTGCCTGATCTTTATTAATGAAGGGGGTGTGAAGGTGAGTAACTGATTGGATAAAGGAGCCAATGAATGGTTGAGAATTAGATATTTGGCCTTGTACCAGGTATCAGTTAAATTGTGGAAAAATGGTTGGTATGGATGCAATCCTGTAGCAATTGAGTGGGTACTTAAATATTTGAGCATGAATGGCGAGGCCAGATTTCCTTCAAGTCTGTTCGGCCCTGTGTGCATTCATCTTGAGGTCGCACAGCTCAACAGTATACCAGAGAGATGGTTTTTCACCTGAGAAACAGCGTAATTTGATTGGGGCCAAAACATCCAGTGTGCATAATAACGAGCTATTGTAAGTTTCAACTGTGGCATCAGAGGCAGAGTGAGCCGAGGCAGACCGTGATGAACTGTTGAATGCTGTGGTGAATAAGTCTAGAGTGATTACGTTAAGATATCAGAATTGGATTTGGTGCTTAGTGATGGAAATGGGTGGCGGTACCTGAAGATCAAACCACATAGCGAAATGATCAGACAGACCAAGATCAGTGATGGACAGGTTGGTTACAGATATGCCCCTTGAGCAAACCAGATTTAGAGTATGGCCACATCCATAAGTGGCAGACGTCACATGTTGAATGAAGCAAAATGAATACAAATAATAATTGTCAATATATTGAATACATTATATTATGAAAGTAAATTTTCCAACTTTTAAATTCTTTGTTTAATGCCCGATGCTTTCTCTATGGTTTAATAATGATGAACAACCTGCACATTTTGATACTATGTAAACTACCTTATGTACAGCCTCTTTATAAATACTACCCAACAGGTGTTACTGACTGTAGGACTAGTTTGTGATCTCTACTACTTCAGGTCTACGCTCCCCACTGTTAACAGGTTCCGCTGATCAGCAAAGTAAGGAACGGTAACTCCCGCATCCCACACGGCGTAAAGAAGGCCTCATCCAGCAGTGGACTAACAGCGGACTGTATATACGTAGCCATATATTGTATCGTCTCCCTAACTTTAAAAAAATGTACCTGATTAAAACTTTGGAAGAGAATGACATAATTCATAAGAATGTATGATCGTCCTAGCTCGTTTAATTGTAAGTGTTTTACTATGTTGTATTTTGGCTCAGTGAGTCACGCCTCTAATAAGAATAATGATATAATTTATAATGTGCCCAAATGCCACACCTTGTCATGGACAAGACATAGATAAGGAGGAGCGAGCCAACCGCAGGGGGGGTGGAGGAAGCTATCCAGGTGGTCAACCTGCGCCAACCTGCTAGACACTGCTTTACTCTATATTATTATGCTATAGACCAATTAGTTAATGAGTGTTTTTTAGTTATGGGGGGAAACCAGAGAACCTGGAGGAGACCCATGCAGAAAAAGGCGAGAACACACAAACTCTATGCAGAAAGAAGCTCGGGGTGGGTTTCGAAATGCCCGACAGCAGGGCTTTCTTTCTATGTGGCGCAGACGTTGCCACTGCACCACCTTGCCGCTAGCTACACGGAGCGAGACCTACCTTTGATTTGTTTGGTTGCTTCCCAGGATCTATCTTGCCCTTCTCAGCCACCACATCCTCCTGAGTGTGTGCCTCATTTGCCCGAGTCTTCTCGCTCAGATGGCAGAACAGCAGGGCTGCTTCCAAGTAGGCTTGTCTCATGACCCTAAAAGATAAATGATTACATGCATTATTTATATTATCAAAAGTCATCATCAGCAGCAGCAGCAGGTTGAAGAAGGATTTCCCGACATCATTCTTTTTTTTTTGGATAGCCATGTTGAGTGTTCCTTCTCGCTCCTTCGTGACGTGTTACCTCCCACGATGGAGATGAAACTTGGTGAAGGAACACACCGACATGGCTATCTCCGAAAGAACGGCTATGCAGAACAATGTTTATACATGGAGCCATGAAAACACTCAGCAGTGATGTCATGACGATGATCAAAAGTAATATTATCAGCGTTATAATCGTGATGTGCCGTAACAGCATCATTATGATCAATGAAATCCATTTTTGGGTCAGGTCACGTAAAACATTCAAAAATAGTGTCGTTTAACCCTCCACCACCCGACACGGCCAATCAGCAAGGGGTTGTCACGTTGCACAGAAAACACGCCAATTCCTTTACTATCTCAGCACACCGGTGTGTTGTAAAGCGACCCCACAATATTTTACAAAAGATGTATACGACGTTTCGCTGACAACTACGTTCAGCATCATCAGGCACCCGCGCCAAAAACAGGTCGGGCAGATATGCCCGACATGATGGTGCTGAACGTAGATGTCAGTGGACTGTCAAAAGGAGAGCACGCGTACGATGAGAGTGATCCGTTAATACAGCGGCGAGTGTGCCCCACCACAGCTGATGCGAGGCTCCTTGGCTGGTCGTCACAGATTTGAGCAGCGTGTGCACGGCGGTCCGCGGGTCACAGTGCCCTCCTTGAGCGACCCTGCACTGCACACTGCCTGCCATGTGGTGGCACACGCACGTGGGCGAAGTCCACCATCAGCAGAACAGCGTGTGCGCCCGTCAATGCACTTTTTGGGACGGATGACGATCGAAAACTTAATGGAAGTTATGCCCGAGTAAGTCAAACATAGCCACGGTAACACACACTGTGTGTACAAGTTAAACGAGCAATGCAGCAATGCTCACCTCCTTTAATAGATTGAAACAATCAAAACTATGCATTCCCATCCACGTAATGTACATGTTTTAACATATGTTGAAAGGCATGTAAAAGAGGCTGTGTCGTTAGTTAAAAAAAAAGTAGGTCATATGTGCTCACGTCATGTTCATTCACTTTGCAATGTTGGGCAACCGGTAGTATTTATTTTCCATAAATTTATTTTATATCTATTCATTCATTTCATTAAAATGTGTATGTGTGTGAGTCACCCTGGATAAGAATGTCTGCAAAATAATAATAATAGTCCAAATTATAAACGTTCCTCCCAAATGATTTGATTGGGTAAACTCACATAGCAAATTTGTGCCCTACTTGCAAACCATACTCATCTGTGCTAGCCTCGTTTCCTATGAATGTCGACAAGACTGAACGTAATGACTAATAAGCAGAGCGACTGCCTGGGTCAGTGGACCACCTCTCTGCAGCAGGATCTCAGCGGCAAGGTCGTGATCCTGCGTGGACGCTGAGAGGCAGAGACGCAGCGCAGAGTCGATCGTGTGGAGCACGTGGAGCCACTCAAAGCCATCTCCTCCGTGCGGAGCATGCGTCTGACTCGATTCTACAGCCTGCAGGCAGCCTGAGCACAAACAAACAATATCCTCCTGCGTAGTATTTTTAAAGCCTGCTGGCACAAGTGCTGCTGGCGAGCAGCTATGAATGCCGACATGGCGTTATCTATGGGGTGGTGTGGCCAGCATCCCACCCAATCATGCATCACTCTCCCCAGAGCTGAGGCTTGCCTGGATACATGTATCAAATTTTTGCTTTAAAACCGCACAGCTATAGACATATTTTACATGCTAGTAATTATACTAAGAGACATAGAGAGGAACAAATGTAGGTTTTCACAGCTCGATGTATGACAATTGCTCTCCGTGTCTGTTGTTTCAAGATAGACATGTAGAGTATTGCATCTCTTTCATGACATCATCTCCCACGTTGGAACACCTTGTGATACCTCCAATGTGGGAGGCGAAACTTTACGAATGACAGAGAATGAATACTTCATACAGCTATCCAAAAATAAGAGCTATGGTGAGCAATTACCATAAAGAGGAACACATTCACAGGGAACAAATGTCAATTAGAGACAACATTGACTTTCAAGGAAGGTAAGTGTCCTTGGTCATGACATGCTACTGGAAGGGATGACGGCTGATGGGTGAGACTCGTGCAGGAATGGCAGCCAAAGGAAATATAAACGCCTGCAGGAATAAGATGACTGCAGGCATGATAGGGAGACATTCATTTAACAGTGGAGAGACCATGGCTCACAATGATAATGAACTAGATACAATATATTTTGTAAATGATCATATCATTCATATATATGGAAGAATGTGCAAACCTTCAGATAATGCTGCTAAACTTACCTATCCTTAATTTAATCTTGGCCAGCATGTTGTTGTGTGGCAGATAGGAGTTCCTGATGTCCCCAGCGAAGCCTAGTTCTCTCACCTGCAATACAGATACGCAAACATATGTACAGTGACAAGACACAGAGATATCCCAGTTCAGCCTGGGTGAGGTCCTAATAAGATTGGAAAGGGGTGTAGGTAGCTTGGGTCATTGTATATAGTACTAATCACATCACCCTCATCAAGAATACACATAATTAGCCATTTTTTCACACTGTATGTGAATGGGGCAGTGCTTAACAGACTGCTATGAATCTTGCAACCTCAGTTTGAGTTAGTGGCATTCACCCAAAACAGTCTCGGTGCCCACCCTACCCTCCCCTCCAACTTTACTCACTTGCAGTTATTTTCACAGAGAAATTGCATGAAACAAGCCCTGTGACCAAAATGGTCTTCATCCAGCAGTGAATCTACAAATGATTTTAGAAATCAGGAGTTCTCAACGTTTTGCAAATCAAGGCCCCACTTGACCCACTTCGGTCTGGTCTCCACGGACCACGAGGTGGCACTGGGCGGCCCAGTGATGGGTCACAAACCACCGGTTGAAAATGGCTGCTATAAATTAATGTAATTGCATGAGTATCATTAGCGGTACTTCCACACACTCACCTGACTTAACACAATCTGCTCAGCCTTACGGCAAAGGTTCAGGCTCTCTGCGACGAATGTTAATTGCCCCCCGTCAAGGGTGCTGGGCTCGGGGTGGATTTTGTTGTCCTTTTCCACCACGTGGTCTTCCTGGCGAAGCGCCGTCTCTGGGCCTTCATTGGCCGCACAAGCAAGGTCCGCTAAGCGTGCGGTAACTTCGGCCAGAAGCAGGTGCGCCCTCTGGGAGAGCGTAATGGCTGGTCGGTTCAACAGTTCTAGGATGCCCTGCGCACACAGGGAAAAAGAAAACACAAGCGTGACAGCCAGTCTTAAGTCATTAGCAGCTTTCATAACTGAGAATGGCTTTTGTAACTCCCAATGTTTGAAAGATCATCAGTTGTTTCTAATGATGCTTTCAACGTGGAAAGCAAAAGTTTCTGATTATGTGGCTAAAATGTGAGGCAAAATGTTGCGAAGGAAAGAGAAGGAACACCCGAGATGGCTATGCCAAAAGAATGACTATGGTAAGCAATTCTCATACATCGAACCATAAAAGCCGACATCAGCTTTTGTAACTTTCAGCATCATCACTGTAATTTGTATTATTATGAGCAGTGGCACTGTAATTTGTATAATTATGAGCAGCGGTGCCGTACTATAAGAAGCCTTATTCACGATGCGGCTCCACCCAGTAGTTCAGTGCCCTGCTTGAAAACTTTCTTCCTCTTGGCGCATTCGCATGCTACCTTTAATGATCAAGTTCACCAATATCTCCATGCTCCAGTACCAAAGTACGGTCACCTGCAATGTATGTTTGACGCCTGTGATGGGATGGCCTTCATTGAAATCGAGCAGGGCAGTGAGGGACAAAAACTCGGCCTGCATTTCCACATCTCCATACGCCTCACTTTCAGAGAGACCCTCACTGCAAAATCTCCGCGCATCGGCGTCACCAAGCCCTGTATGGGGAACATAAGAGAGTATTCATTAAGACGTCGAGCATTGCAACAAGGAAATATGGTGCTAACGGAGCTCATAATGTCAACCTTGGCTACGTTAATCCGATTATGTAGGTAATTGATTACTCTCTCGATTTAATGATGTAAGTTTTCACGGCTCGATGCAGGATTGCTTCGAAAAGCTGCTCTCTCAGGACAGCTGCGTCGATCGCTCCCTCTCTCCACCTCGCGACGTTTCGTGTCCCACGTTAGAGGCATCCTCAGGCGCGGTTGTCTGCGCCTCAGAATGCCTGAGGATGCCTCTAACGTGGAAGGTGAAACGTCGCGAGTGGAGAGAGGCAGTGATCGACGCAGCTGTCCCGAAAGAGCGGCTTTTCAAAGCAATCATCATTCTCTGCCAGTTATCGATTCCATTGCTTGATTGAGGAAAGGCCTTATCTCTGTCCCCATATGTCACACAATGGATGGAAGGTGATGGGCATGGCTTGGTGATGTCACTGGCGTTATCAGACGCATTACGCTGGGCATGAATTGTATGAGGTTTTTCCTGCCCTTCAAAGGTGGGAAGTGGAGTCACTCACCATCTTTAAATCACTAAAAAGTAGTCGAATACAATATTCATTCGATAAATCCACTTGATGGACTAATTGTTCAAGCTTTATGTCAATGTTTTTTTCTGATTTGTTAAATATTTCGAGCTTGTTCGAAATAATTTGCATTTTTAAACACACATTTGTCATCAAAAACGATGACGATAATGGCGTGGATGACGATGATGGTGATGATGTCAACGACGATGGTGATGCAATCACCTGCAGCTGGGTCCGGCTGCCACTGTGTGAGCGCTGTTGCCACCATCAGTCGGCACTCGAGCCAGAGCCGCAGATCCAGGCGTCCACGTGCCTCCACGTCTCGCTCTTGGCCCTTGAGCCTCCATTCTCCGACCTCCACCGCCGTCTCAGCCACCAGTACCTGAGCTTCCTGCAGCAACTTCATAGCAGAGATGGCTGTGGCCGCACTGTAAACAAAAATCCAGGCAATGGGGTTATGTAGCAATGCATCAGTAGGAATCTGAAAGCCAGGGAGGAGATGCGTATCCAAGAAATTAAGATGTGAGGTTGATCTCGGGGACCACAGGGCTGGGTCAGGTCAGAACTCGAGAAATGAAGAACAATGCAGCAGTATTAATGTTTGCTCATGCCACTGCTGGTGGAAGGGACTCCTAGTGGGAGTTCTATAAGGTCCCCGTAGAGGATATCTTGGCCCACACTTCCCTGACCAGAAACCGTGAAAGTGGCAGAAGTACTGACCCTTGACCTCTTTGCATGCAACCTGTGTATCAACTGTAGTCACCAATGATTGCTTCGAAAAGCTGCTCTCTTGGGACAGCCGCGTCGATTGCTTCCTCTCTTCACCTCGCTACTTTGCACCCTAGGATGCCTCTAATGGGTGAGGCGAAACGTCGTGAGGTGGAGAGAGGAAGCAATCGACATGGCGGTCCCGAGCAGTTTACGAAGCAATTATGCGTCGAGCCGTGAAAACCTACATCATTACATATAATCAACATAATTATACTGCTGCGTGGCCAGAAAGTGGGCGGACTTTACTGTGTCTGGAGTTGGACTCTAACCGGCGACCTATCGATTGCACTTCAAGTGTCCTAACCGTTACGCCATGACAGTATCTCAAAATTATCACAGTATTTAAAATGTTGAAATTAAACGTTTATGAATCAGACCTAATGGGTGCCCAGTGTCTCTCCAGGGCAATGCGTGCTGCCTCCAGATGGGCGAGCACTGCTTCTTCCAGCTGAGCGGGTTGCAGTGTGCTCCGCTCGCCGACTCTGTGCTGCACGCTGAGGGTCCGGTCTGTGGATCTCAGCATCGCCTCGGCCTGCAGTAGCAAAATGCC
Source organism: Mordacia mordax (assembly GCA_036362905.1). Classification (NCBI taxonomy): domain Eukaryota; kingdom Metazoa; phylum Chordata; class Hyperoartia; order Petromyzontiformes; family Petromyzontidae; genus Mordacia; species Mordacia mordax. Next base: position 4,973,066 of record JAZEWT010000003.1, read on the forward strand.
CTGCACACCAGATTAGGGCATTATGGGTACAGCCCTTTGCATGTCATTGTATGAATTATTCCATCATTGCTTCATCTTTGTTCTCTTCTATTGTTCTGTCGAAATTTCATTGTAAAATATTTTTTAGCATTCCATCTTCTATCACTATATACCAAACCCAGTTTCTTATTCCCCTCTCTGATTGAATCAAACCTATCTTGCACTAGTTCCATCAAATAAATCTCTGTTTCAACAGCTACATCTCAAACGTATCTTACGTCCTCATAGTTCACATCTTAGTCTTAGTATTAGTTGTTAAGCCATCAACAGGTAATTTGCAATGTTCCTCTAGGTATTACAATTCATTGTCCCTAGCCAGGCCTCAGGATAGGCATGCTCCAAATCAAGCATGGTCCATTAGCACCGGGTTGAGTGCAGGTAGACCCACATACGATCAGGTTTTATTCTGGATCTGATTTCAGAACGTCTGGTAAGAAACAAGCTAAATGGCCCAATAGGCCCAGAGGGCATAGTCAAAGCCCTCTGTGTTGAGGAAACTAGTACGGGATGTCATGGTGACATTTGTGACAAAGTCAGATTACCTGATCCCATGAATGGGCCACTAACAGCACATTTGGAAAGCCTCCAGAAGCTTGATGTCAGAAGTGAGTAGTGCCCTGATCTCCTAGCAACAGAGCAGCATAAATGCCTAACTCTCACATAGAGCAATTGTGCACTACACGATTGCTCATCCGATTAAGTATGCCGGATGAAGATGACTGTGATGAAAGATGAGCGTGCACTGTGCATGTCTGAGATCAACAGCGATTGAACAGGACGCCTCTAACCTTGACGACCTCTGGAGTCAGCTGATCTTTGTGGGTGACGAGCGGCCACACGAGTCCCGTCTCCTCCATGGTGGGGCCTCTGGGTGATGGCCGGGTGTGAGCGCTCATCTGTGACGAGGAGTCGCTGGATAGGTCACTCTCACTGCCTGCATGAGAGTAGGATTTCTGTCTATTATGGAGATTGCAGACCACCATAGTCTTGGTCTTGTTGATGACAACAAGTGGAATGTTAATATGCTCAGCCGGTGGATTTCGTTTAGCCTGCTTCGCTCAAGCAGTCAAACATTTAGTTCACTCTCAATGAAAAAAATGTAGGTATGAGTGGCGTACAATTTCACATCCCATCCTCCTATTATCAGGTCAGCCAAACAAAGATCTAGGTAAATGTTTTTATTAATATTCAGTACATTTGGCCAATTGGTCTTGTTAAATAGACTCTGATTTCCAATAACGAGTAAATAATCTTAGTTTGTGTGATAATTCAAAGAAGTTAACATTGTCTCGACAGAGTCGTGCTTTGGCCTTTGGTGGGAGATCATTACGCTCGTTGACCGAAAGGCGATCTCCGATGCATCTACAGAGACCTTACCGCGGCTTTCCCAGCGTCCAGCTGGCTACTTTGTCCGCTTCCACAATGTGCACTTCACCTGTCTCTTGGGCTGGAGTGAACAGGCCGTGCAGGGCGGCGCGGGGTGGAGGGAGCCCCCCCAGCGCTGCTGCGAGACGGACGAGCAGGCGAGCCCTTGTCAGCACCACGTGGTGGCACAAGCGGGGCCCGAAACCGCTCACGAGTGCCGGGCAAAAGGGTTGAGACAACAGGAGCTCCACCGCCTATGTGAATCAATGCATTCATCAGCAGGATTCCAAATTATTTAAAAAACGTACTAGTATGTGCAGAGTAAATATACTAAATAATAATAATAATACTCTAATGCATTTGTTACAATATTTCTTCACCAAATTACGTAATCTAGTGCAGTGGTTGCCAACATTTGAATTGTTATGTACCCCCTACCAGCACTAGATACTCCGACCCACTTACACAGTACGATGCTGAAAATAATCAAACAAAATACAGATAAACAAGCAAATGGTGGACAGAAGCATCCAAACAAATGGGTTTGTCGAACCTCATACAATGTGTAGGTACATGGTTTTAGAATGTATAGTACATACGCACAAGGAAATGCCATGCAGTTATCGCCACATCACCATCACCAATAAATGAACTGTCTCACAATACTCCTACAGGTGGCATATAGATAGATGACAGATGTTAATTATTATGGCAGAAAGTACCAAGTGAGCTTGCAAGGTATAGGTATGGATACCTGCTACACAACAAATGTCTGATCTGACCAACATAACAAAAAATTACCTCTAATGGTGGTCATAAATTTAAACGGTAACACGTGGGATTGCACAATTAAACAAACTCAAAGCATCAACTTGTGCAAAGAAGAAACCCAATCTTAATCATGAAATAAACAGTAGTGATGATTGCTTCCAAAAGTGGCTCTCTTGGGTCAGCCGCGTCGATCGCTCCCTTTCTCTCCAGCGACGATGATTGCTTCGAAAAGCTGCTCTCTCGGGACAGCTGCGTCGATCGCTCTCTCTCCCTCCATCCGTGAATCTCTAATGGAGCGATCTCCTGAGAGAGCAGCTTTTCGAAGCAATCATCATTCATCGAGCCCTGAAAACCTACATCATTACATTAACAGTAGTGCTCAAGATTCTACAGTACATGTAACCCAAGGAGTAGGCAGCCACACATCAAACATATTCAAGTGCATTTATTATTTATTAGAGCTCACACTATGGTATTCTAGTTCCTGAAATGTATAATAAACACAGTGCTCCTGCTTATATCTGGGTGTTATGGTCTGGTTTGCAAAGATTTTTCCTGGGTGCTTGTTTCCTCCCATTAGTCAGATATTCAATAGCTGAATTGGCCAACATCCAAATGCAGGATTCTCATGACAAATTAGCATTGACACTGAAGTGAGGCTTTTCCAGATGAATAAAAGGTGTTACTATTAAACGCTCTTCATATTCAAAGTTAGCCAGTGTTATAACATTTTATGGTTACTGAATGCTCCAAACTAAGCCATGTCGCTCTCTCATTCCATATATGTGATGCGATCTCAAAGCTTAAATGTTTTTAAGGCCAGTATTAATAAATATATAATAGGAAGACACACCTGAAGATTTCCGTCTGTTAAGATTGCCTTCGAGGTATCCAGCTGTATGTTTGCCTAAACAAAAATACATCATACATGATCACAACATGATATTTAATGACCAACACTAACACTCCTCAGAGAACAGACAAACTAAGATTTAATGTAGCCAGGTGGCTCAGGGGTAAAGCACTTAACCACTACCACTGAGACTTTGTGTCTAAATGCAGATTACAGCAAACCTTGATTAAACCAGGCTTTCAATTGCAGAGAGTTGATGACTTTACTATCAGTCACCAATGAGTGCACACAAACATGAATTTAATGCGATTGTGTGCATAATTTGAGATAATTCTAGCTCTGAGTATTAGATTATTGCTTAATCTGCCATATAACGATTATTTCCCTCTGGCTGTCCCCCATTGTGAAGATAAATAATGGATTTCAGAGCCAATTCCCTCGTGTTCTTCTGTGGATTGATCTGTGACATTGGTCTGCACTGCTCTTTGTGAGCATATGTGATAACATTGGGAAATATATTTTAAAATGCATTTCTATAGTATGTAAGCAAAAATACATTATTTTTGATTGATGACAACGAAATCAGCCTTGGCATAAAATTGGGATTTTAAAATTATGTTGACTTTTTCAATGAAAGTTAGAATTGTTGCATTTTTACAGCCAACGTTCCTAACTGATAAATACGATGCAATATGTATTAGTTACGCTCAATGCTTAAAAACCAAGCAGAACGCTGTCACATTTAATCTGACCGTTACGAACAGAAGCTCATTCTCACATATAATGCTCAGCATATGCGAATGGGTCTCAGACAGCTCTGGAGGACTCACCGCTGGCTTGCTGCCAGTCACTCTGAAGCCAGGGAAGACTGGGAGGGGCAGCTTCTCCACCCGGAGGATGGTAAGCATATCGAGGAACGCGTCCCCAAAGAGCGCCAGGTCCGTCAGCACGTTCACCTTCAGGGTGACACCACACACAAAATCATAACTATGATCCTGCCAACAGTTGCAAGTCACTGCATTGCTGTATGTTATGTGCAATGCTAATTAATGGTCCACAACGATATGCTTGGTTGGAATGGTGGCATGGTGGTTGGCGTTATGCACTATGAGCCTGGTCACAATAGTTAGAGCCCACTGATGTAAGTTATAAAGTTAAGCATCTATTCTGCAACCTTGATCTCACCTTGAGGAGCCTGCCCTCCACACTCCGCTGTATGTCCCGGCAGACAGAGCACGTGAGGTGTTGATACAAGGCCAGCAGTGGAAGGACCTGGGTAAAAAAAAAACACCACACAGGCAAGGCTTGTGGCTAACAATGCCCTTGCAATACATTCTTGCATACAAGTCTCAGTGATTACGAATGCGGCTGTTTCCTTTCATAAAATGCACGATGGCTGAGTGCTCTTCTTCATTGGTGGTCACGAGTCAGAGGGAGAATATTTTCAGTCATATGGTATCACAAGCTTCTAGTGAAATATCCTGTACAAGCCTACTTTTAACAGTCAATATGACATCTCTAACTTGCATTTTCTCTCCAATTCATCGTCTTTCGCTTCCTGTTTCTTGGAACAATTCCAAGCATTCATCTCTCCATTATTTATTATTCTTCTTGTCAGTATAATGCCTGCAGGTTGTATAATTGTAATGAAGTGATGTCTATCTTGTCTGTTTCTCCCAGCTGGAACCGCTGGTCAGGGCCGGTATTGTTGCGCTCACGGGCAGTAGGAGGCCGGCGCGGTGCAGGTGCCGCGCCACGAACATCAGGCAGCTCACGATGGTCCCTACGTCGACACTTCCACCACCGGGCGACGACGACAACAGCTCGAACCCGGGCATCAGCGAACCTTGGCCTGCATCAACCTCGTAGCGAGCGTAGGCAACGTCCGCCTTTGGGTGAGGGAGTGATGCACGAAACACCGCCTGGGGGCACGTACCACAGCAAGATGGAGGTCATCGTGGAAAATGTTGTTAATGCCGGCACACCTCACCACTGCACGTTGTTTTCTACTACACCTTGCAGTGGTTGTGCAGTTGATACCCGATCTCTATAAATAAGGGCCATAGCCATAAAATGTCTATTCCATGTAATTTTTTTCTTGTTTAGCAGTGTTTTTGATCAATGTGTTGAGTTTTTTTAATGTCCAGTCTCGCAGCCTCTTTATCACCACCATGCAGTGTCAGGAGCATCCCCTTGTTGTAGTCGACACTGTTCACCACGGATCACACTTACATGCTGATCTCCACCACGAGGTGGCTTCAGAGCTTTTACCTCACTACACAGTCGATACTCGACCTCTCATGTATGGTCACACATCTTTGTCACACATGTAAGTGAAAGGTCCAGTAAGAGGCACACGCGATTATTTTTTTTTGCCAGTGTTCTAATTAGCTCCTGGATAGGTTGATTGGCTCGCAGACTAAAATTGTCCCGCAATGCCCGGCGATGGACCGGCGTCCCGTCGTCGGGT
>JAZEWT010000003.1:4988024-4998217 GCA_036362905.1 Mordacia mordax
GGATAAGATAAGATGAAAGTAGATAAGTAGGTATGTAAATAGGAAGATGGGAGGTTGGGTGAGCATATATACAGGTAAGTGGAGAGTAGATATGTAAGTAGGCAGGCAGATAGGCAGATAGGTTAGCAGATAGGTAGGTTTAGCAGGTTGGTAGATATGCAGAAAACATTATTGGTAGGCAGGCAAGCATGCGGGCAGTTGCGTAGTTAGGTGGCAAGGCACGGGAAATAAGTTGACTCTGTGATGTTTGGACAGGGTCAAGAAGTAACCTTGCACAGATAAATTTTACCAAGTGTCTTTGAAAGTGACATAAGTGTAGAAAACAAGGAAATAATGATCATTCACCTCCAGTCCCCGGGCTTGTTGTGCATCTGCACCCGTTCACGCTTGCGCAGAAAGAGAGTGAGGTGACACCAGCCCAGCAGCTGGTTAAAACGACTCCGCCAGAGACACTCCTCTGTGCTCACCTGCGACACGAAGCACGTGACACAAACATAGAACGACAACTGGGACACATAGCTGTGCCCACTTCATCACTCGTCCTACCCACAGTGAATGGTCTCCTCGCTATCCTACTGCTCATAGGCCCAGGTTACTTCTTGGCCAACCCCTCCATACTTTGCCACTGCAGTATCATGAGTCGAGCGAGAGGCTATAAATGTAATAAAAAATGATTCAGGATACTACGACAACTGTTATGAAGCTGGGATTGTTCAGGTCAAACCACAGCGTTGGTTAGCGTTAGAAAAAGATCATCCATGTAGCCTTAAGGACCACTAGAGCAAGTACTGATTGCAAGTCCCAATCACCACCAGTACAGTATGTGATGGAGTGGTATCGTCAGCAAAGCACTCAACCAACTTTCTCTGAGTTGTATTAAAATGAAAGAATTAACGAGTGGTAACATTCGATATCTTCCACGCCACGCTGACTTCCTGTTTGAGTTGTGAGAGTGAGACTGACCTGGCGCAGTCGCTGCCGACGGACGCATGGTTGAACGAAGCTTGTGAGCGCTAGTGTAAGCCGCTCCAGAGCCTTCTTCTCATTCTGCTTTTTGCCCTCCCTTGTGAGCAGGTGAGCGTTATGGGTCAGGGGAGAAGAGATGACAGTGGTGCTTGTCACTGCAATAGCCACGCGATTTGCACCCTCGATTGCGAGTGTCGCGACTCGTAGAGCGCATTCTATCGCAAATATGCATGGACACTCCTCCGTCTGTGACTTAACTGGCACACGTTAAATATCAATCAAAACGGTTGATCAATCATTACTAACAATGCTGCAAAACAACTACAACAAAAGATGTTTGGCCTGTTTTAACCACAGCTAAAACAGTGCCTGCATTTTTATTTGAAGTTTATAAACAGATCTGCTTACTGCATTGCAAACTTATATTGCATAGAGCAAGCCCTAAACTGTAAGTAAAATTGATTTAATAAAACCAATCCCTGTGGAGCTATTTCAGCACTGTCATAAGAATGTGGATATTCCAAATTTGTTAAAGGACTGAGACAAGGGTCCATTGACTTATAAGCCTTCTGGCTCAATGTTTTCCAGCAGCATGTGTTTAAGCAAGCAGACTCTGGACCGGTTTCAGTTTTCTGTTTTTCATAATTGCAAGAATGAAATGTGCTGATTTCTCCACGCAGCTCCGTACACTTACGAAGCAGAGTGCGGATGGGGTCGGGGGGAGGGGATTGACTACAACTGTCTGCAACAATTGGAGTGGGGTCGAAGAATATGATCTATGTTGTGCTCCCGAATTATCTGAAAACATCTTCAAAGAAAACACAATTTAGGGCCCTTTGGATAAAGTCCTATGACGCAATGAGGCTCTGATGGATAAATAAGTAAAATTAAGGTCACGCTACAGGGGTGGCTCCATCACCATTAATACAGCAACATCACCAATGTGATGCATTTCAGCTACTTCTTCGAGATGCAATGCATCCAGTGTTTCAATTCCACCTGACATTGAACGTGAATGTGATCCGCAATTCTCACCTCTGCCTCTGTGATTTTCCTGGAACTGATTTCTTTGGGGCCACAGTGGATCTGCCTGCATGTTGATGCTCCAGACTCTAAAAGAAGAGAAGAGACAGCAATAAGTGTATCTTGCTTTATCACGTGTTCTGTAAGACTGGCAATATGTTATTAAGATGAGTATTATCATATTACTGGTCTGAAAGCTGGACTAAAAAAATCGGAGAGGAGTAGATGCTGCAAGGTGAGATAAAGCTCAGAGAACACAATACTGGATCGGATTATATCAAACAAGATAAAGAGAAGTAGACTCAGATGGCCTGGATGTTTCATTAAGGAGATAGGAAAACTGTTTTTTTTTACGTTTGTCATTAGCTTTGCCTTGTGATAAACATTTCTATATTTATCTACAACTTAGTGTGATGTCCATTTGCTCTTCAGAGTAGCTAATATGAAGCCTAATATATATTTCAACATCACATTATCATTCATGATCAAGCTACTGCTGATTGACAAGATAGGCAGATGTTTATTATTACAGCATAAAGTACCCAGTGAACTTGCAACCTCTATACGTGGGATTCCTGCGACACAACAAATGTCCGAAATGACCAACATAACAACACATAACGGATAAACAAAGGAAGCATAAATAAAAAAAATTAAGTAGTTGTGTGAGCAAAACCATTAAAACTATTTAAAATTCTGTTTAAATTCTTGACCTTTCATACAGTACAGTATTTAACCTGGATGAAAATATAGTTGTTACTAATGTAAATATGAACTTGTGTTGAATCTGAGACATAATGCACCACAGTACAGCACCAGCCTACACTGAGCCTGTGCTCATAAGGCTTGTATAAACTTCACAAGTGATCAAAAAAATAAACACATCACACCAACAATAGGATACTTTGGCTTGGGATCTGAGTATGAATAAATGAATGTAAGAGGGGGGGAGATACCTTGTGATAGTCAGCAATGATATCGGCCTGTTTCCTTGGATCATCTGTGCCCACTCTGATGAGTCCTGTCACCTTTTCCAGCTCTGGTTTGAGACCGAGGATCAATTCATTCCGTCTGCGATGAATCACAGCACAGCAGCAGGTCAACAACGACATGGTGCCTCGCTGCTCAATTAAATCTTTGAACCATGTCCATTATCCACATTCGCATGGTGAAAGCTAGTTCATACATAAAGTTACTACTATTGACGTCCCACTGCATGTAGATGTATGGCCCTGTCATTCCGCAGCTGTAAGTGGGTTGGGGCGTTATGTGACTGCACTTCACCATGCTGGTCAGTGCAGGTTGATGAAAGTGGGCAGCATAAATGCATTTATTTTGCTGCACTGCCACCTGCTGTCCACGACATAGCCCCCACGCTGCTCACAAAGTGATACTTATTTCATTCGAGCCAGAGAGGTGATGAGCTGAGTCGACCCCTCACTGGGATTTGAACTCGTGACCTTCGGGGTGCGAGTCAAGCGCTTTAACCACTGCAACACCCTTTCGGGCAGTTGGCACAATAACAGCAAAATAAAAATAGAACTTCAACTAACTTTACTAATATCAAATGCTTTGTGATGATGATGGTAATAAAAATAAAGTGTCTGTTGTACAAGAGGTTTAGTGCTGTTGTTGCATCTCATTCCAGTGACAATGATGATGCAGTTGCAGCTGCTGAGGCTGATTATCACGGATATGTTTCTCTTGTTCCGAATACCAGTACCGTTACAGAGATTTATAATAATGCTTAGGTTGCTGCTCATAATGTTAAGACCTGATGAGCCAAAGTTGAATGTCTTCACCCCACTCCACTGCCAGCTCCACTTCGTCCTCAGAAAGAGCACGATTGAGCAAATGCACAAAGAACTCCAAGAAACGAGGATGCCGGTGGAACTTCATCACTGTGTCCAAAAAAGAGATAAATAGCCATCAGGCATATTAAAAAGGCAATTTGCAGGGCACGGACCTATCATCATATCTCATGAACAAAGACAAATAACCTCTGTATAGCCCTTTCAGGATATTGTAGGAAATGTGATTAATGTGCTTTTATGAAGGCTGTGGCAATAAACAAGTGCTGATATTTACACACTGCACCAGGTACCCATTTAAGACTGAGGTGACCTAGGGGGGGACTCAGAACCGGTTGACAAATTTGTCAATAAATGTTGGCTGTGAGCAGACGTGCAAGGTCATGGAGTGACTAACACGATCAGAATATACCTTCTTTGTGTGCCATCTTAAGAGGTAGTTTCACAATGCATGAGTGCAGCACCATTGGATCTTCAAGTCCTGAGAGGTCGGTTGTGGCACCTAGTAATAGCAAGGGAGGTAATGAGAGACAACATTCAGTGGTGAGTGGTAATCTCAATCTATTCAGGGCTTCCTTCCCACCATTTCACCAACATACATTCATAAGACCTAGTAAAGTATGATTAAACGATCTCCACAAACAACATCCAGGGGATGCCTTCATCCAGCAGTGGAATTAGATATGGGTGTAACTAGACATATATACACATGACTGATCTCCCTGTAGGAGAGGATTAAAAGTCAATATAAGTATCTCCTTACTCAGATGAGCATGAGTTGGTATACATCTTCATTTACAACATTGAGCTATTTGCATAAATTCCATATTTCTATGGCGGGGACCACTTATGCCATTGAATGGAACATCTGAATACAACCCATTCCATTACTTATCGATCTCAGATAATTTAAACAATCATACCTCGACCAAGATTTTAACCTGTAACCTTTTCCAGTTGATAGTCGTATGCAACAACAACAACACCACCCTGTGAGACATTTCGAAAGTAATATCAAATTCCGACTTACCTTGTTTAGAGATCTTTAGCGCAAAAGCCTCCAGCGCATTTAATTCAGCAGTAAAGTTGCGTTCCTCTTTGGATCCCAGTGCCTTTTTAATTGTAAGTTTCTTTCCAATACTCGACTGTAAGAAAACCAATCACACTTTAAAACATGTACTCATATGAATACTACACATACACAAGGCAGGGAGAGCCATGGTGCAATGATTAGCAGCCTGTGCCATGAAGTTTATAACCTGGACGAATATCTACACCACAGCCAACATCAGTGATAAGTGATATTATCACTGATGTTAGTTTAGCGCTGCTTTAGCTGACCCACACTGGCCCGTGTGGTGAGAGAACACCTATGAGAGACACAGTGTGAGGAAGCAAGCTGTGATCCAACAGTGGAATGACAATGACAAATTAACAAGTGTATTATACTAATGGCCTTCAGGATTCATATAAATTTGGCTGTGGTTTTAAAGTATGTTTGCACATTATATAAGTGTTAAAACATGTCTGACAGCCCATAAGATGTTGCCTACGCGCGTATCTTTAAAAACAAATGATTGATAGAAGTCTTCCTTTGGTAAGCACCGCTCACAAATAAACACATGCCTACAGTGTTTTTCTGACCTCTCGCAGCGTACTACTGTCCACATCCTGCTTGTCGGTCGCTCGGGGCATCTCGAGAGACGACGGCAGGGCAGAGACATCAAGGTCTTCTCGAAGCAGACGCTTTCCCAGCTCCAGGGCATCGCTAGCGACATCGGGCTCATCCCACTCACAGTGCGCCTGTGCACACGGAGGTTAGACATCGACAAAAAACCATCTCAGCCCAACCTAGGAGGAGAGGCCCTAAAATAGAACGCACTGATTGACCTCGATGAAATTGGCAATCGTTGACATGCTAATCACAAGTAGCGAAGCATGGTTGGTATGCGTTCCTGGATGATCGTTGTCAAAATGACCGCTCCGGAACTTGGTCAATTGAACGTACCCAAGTTAATGCTGCAACTGAAAGATAAACAGACTGACAAACACATATTTTTATACAAATATATTGGTAGGTAGATAGATGAAGAGATTAACAGATGGATGGAAAGACAGATGGATAAACAAACAGGTACAAAAAAAAACAGATCGTGTCATGAGAAGACTATCTCATAACATTGACCTAGGAAGACTTACATATTACTGAAGATAATTACCTCAAAAATAGGATAGCCTGCAAAAAACAGAACATATGGCAATTTTATACAATACGGAAATAATTTTCCTGTAATCACAGGGGTAGTAGCAATCACCTTTGCCAGATAGTTTGACATTTTAGCCACCATGTGCTGGAGACTCTCACTGAAGCCCACTTGCTTGCGTACACGGACGGATGCTGGAACTGCCTTTATCACATCCAGGCATAACCAGAGGATCTGAAGAAACATAACAACACACACTCCTATTCAAGCTTAAACTTGGTTTCTTAGACAAGTGCTAACGTATATGGGTAGAAAGGTAAGTATATGGGTCTCTCCACGAATGTATGTGGAGTGTGTGCATCTGTGGGACTATCTGACACATTGTTGTCTTTGTGTAAATGCGTGGGGAGCAGTGGCACACTGGTTAGAGCATGATCCAAGTCTGCTGGGCGCAATGCTGACTTTCTGCATCTCTCTTGAATGCATGTCTGTGCGTATATATGTGTGTATATGTGTGTGTGCGTGCCTGTTAATATGTAAATGCTTGTGCGTGTGGGAAGCAGTAGCTCAATGGTTAGCCTGCTGAACTAGAAACCTTGCAAACACAGTTTACCAATACCATTTGCAATTTTCTAAATCGGCCCTGGGCCTCCCCTAGATAAACTCAGCCTCAAATAAGGACCTTGTGCAGTGTGTAGACATAGCCACTAGCGAGAAAAAGGTGGCTGGGCATAGTCCTGGCCTTCGTAGGTGCACGCTAGTGGTGTCTGACCCTAGAGTCTGTTCAGGATATACGGGGGATCTTTGTCTTTTGCCAGTTTACATGCTTATACGTGTGTGCGTGCGGAGCAGTGGCGTAGTGGTTAGAGCACTGTGCTACGAACTTAGTGGCCGGAGATGAATTTCTGACCATGGCTAATATCAGTAGAGAAATTCTAGACCAGTAATGGGCCTGGGCTATCCATGACTCCACATTGATTGGGAACCTGGTATGTAAGCATCGGACAAACGTGTCTGCACATGGTGCAGCCCACACCACCCATTCGTGCACCATGTCAACCTTAACATCTACCCTCCCAGCAATCTGTTACACTGGGGATCTTTGTTTTTACATCTGTGGATGTGTGTGTCTGTGTGTGTGTGTGTGTATGTGTGATTGCATTCATCTGCCTTTGCCGCAGCTCTGGAAAGCACGCCGTGGTGCATGAATGGCACCAGCAGCCCATGGCACGTGGCCCCGGCCTGCAAGGTGAGCACTGGCTCATCCAGGTGATGATGACACAGCTGCAGCACCACGAGCACACGCGCGCTTTCCTCCAGACGGGCGACCTGAGGTCACCACACAGGGGGCACACTCGCCCAGAGATGACTGGTGGTAAGCGGGAGCCATCAAGGGTTGGCACGTGCTAACGATGCTGCCACAGTGTAATGGTTAGCACTCTGGCCTTGCAAGTCAGAGGTCACCAATTCAATGTCCTGGTACAGAGGTTAGCACAGTGGTGCAGCTTTATTCAATCCTCTTACCTCTACCTACGAAGCAGTATGTGTGCATCACTGTGTGTCAATATATAGGGGCATGTTATAGGGCAAAGTGTTAGTAGACCCACTGATTCAAAGATATCTGTCGAGCCATTAAAAAGCCCATCTCAATAATATATAAGTTGCCTACAGTGCTCTAATATACATCTTTTGTTTAACTGTCATCTTTATGCATCTATTTCTTAATGTTTTGGTGAGAAATCTCTCAGTAGACCTCTCTGAGGGCTATCGTGGGCCATAATCTGGACTGCGGTCTGCCAGTTAAAGAATCACGACAATGTGAATCATCATCTTAAACCCAAACAGCTTAAGTAGGGATGCCACACTTGATCCATACCAACCCACGACCAGCACCACCAGCACTCTCTTCCCTTACCTGCCACTGTAGGGGAAGGCGCTGCTCTGGGGAGACGGAGCCCCCCCACATGCTCACGTCACACGAGATGAAGACACTGGAAACAAACAGCCTAAGAAGGACGCGTGATGCCTCACTCACTGCCTCCTCCCGCAGCCTGTGCAGACAGAAGAGTAAAGATCGCCCGTTTAGCATCACGATGGGTTTTTATAATGGGGGTTCTTTATGTGTGAATGGGATAGAGGGAACAGTTACCCTGTACATCGGATGGGCTACCTTCTAGTAAAAAATTACCACCACGATCACCATTATCAATATTCGCTTAAGCCTGTAGGGGTCACAGGGAGCCGAAGCCTATCCCAGCAGACAGAGGGCGCAAGGACGGGCTATACCCAAGATGTGGACGGTGGGAGAAAACCAAAGTACCTGGAAAAAATCCACGCGGACACGGGCAGAACACACAAACGCCACGCAGAAAGGTACCCGAGCTGGGAATAGAACCCAGGCCCTTTTTGCTGTGAGGCGACAGCACTACTCACTGTGCCATTGTGTCGCCCTAGTCATAAAACATTCTATATAATCATATTACCGTTGCACTGCAGATGTATATGAAAGAAAAATATTGTCAGCTTATCTATTTTGTTTCATGCATAACTTCTAATTGATTAATCAGTGCATCTTAACATTTCTAGTTACTGAAGGTAGCTATTAACAGAATCCTTTATCCTTGAGGACTGCAGGGGCTTCTGTCCTAATCCAAGACCAAACACCTATTAACAAAATTATCCAAACATTTCAGTGCCAGAACCTCCATACAATGAATGTCAAGGTTTAGTGAAGCTTTTCTGGGTAAGTAAGTAGCATTACAGTATTATTACGACACACACCTCGCTTTAAGGCTACCAAACGTCTGTTTTGGCCAGGATTGTCTTGGTGTCAGAAAGAATGAGCTTGTGTTTTAAAGCATTTACATATTTAAATATATTCTCAATGAATATTTTCGGGCCTAACTCTCAGATTATGTTGTTGGCAAATGATGGGGCTACCTGAGTAGTGGACATTGTTGGCAGGGGAGTGGGTGAGACAGTGGGCAGGATCAATGTCGAAAACAGAAAAATCACTATGTGGGCTGGATAGTGACTGAGTGGTCATTGCTTTATACAGGTTGTGGGGGTTTCCAGTTGACCAAGTGTCCTGATTGAGCTTCCCAGCTTTAGCCTACCTCCACTGCTTCACAAAGTCTTCAGAGTCAGATTCCGACTCGTGTGAGGACACAAAATGTTCCCAGAGCAGTGCACACGCTTGCCTCGCAATGGCAAAACATCGTGTCTGGAAAGCCACCTGCAAAACAAACCATGACACGGGCCACAACAGCATGCATGACCACCTCAAAAACTTTGGACCACATGTTTATATATCAGCACGTTTGTCTGCTCTACACATGAACTTCACAGCCTGTAATGCTACACGACTGCCGATCCAGTTAGCTAGTGGACTGCTGGGCTATATGAGTGAATGGGTTTGGCTGATTTGTGGATTAAGATTGATATTTGGTCTTTGCTGATAGTTTGGTATGTTGAGCATGTTGATTACTAGTAGACTGGCTAATGGGTGAGTGTGTTGGTGGACTAGTAGACTGGCTGATGGGTGGATGTGTTGATGGTCTAGTAACTAGTAGGCTGGCTTATGTATGGGGGTTGTTGGGGGTCTAGCTGATGGAAGTGTGTGTTGAGGACATTGGTGGGTGGGTGTTGTGCAGCATACTTGTGCCAGATAGGCCCATGCCAACAGTGTGGGCAGGAGGCACGATGCAAGGATAGGTCGAGTCGTCTCCCCAATGCTGCCCCCGACCAGGCTGCCGTCGCAGGTGTATGCTGCCACCGCGAACACGTACTTCTCATTTGGCTGCAGCCCCTCCACGTAGAGGAGACACCCATCACTTGCGAGCACCTGCAAACATTTACCGCCGGACATTTCAAGGGTGCTCAGGTGTCTCAGCCAAGAGCAAATATTCATCCTAGGCAGCCATGCATTATTGTGGAATGTTCCCTCCCTAGCAAATCAATGAATTTCCACGATTCAAGGGTCACAATTCAATAAAATAAAATCATCCTGTATATTTGTATAGTTCTACTCGCCCTATTCATCTAAAAGTAACAACAGCAAACCATTTGCATCTAATTCACAATCAAACATATTCCGGCATAAATCTCTGAATACATGTATTGTAAGTATAAGAATCATTTCGATTATTCACATTTACGAACTTTACAGGGGCGGCACGGTGGCCCAGTG
>JAZEWT010000003.1:5008013-5019186 GCA_036362905.1 Mordacia mordax
ACGCTAAACGGCATCAAACATAAAGAAAAACGTTTTAGCATAGGAATACTGCCAGGGATTGCAATGTAAGCGATCATCAATTATGGCCTACCGTGCCGCCAGGTCTGTTCAGCGCTGTTCTGCAGGAGTGCAGAAATACGGAGAGACGCTTCGGCCAATGCGTGGAGATCCTTTTGTGCTACGCCCAGCACACACATGGCTCCGTGCAGCAAACACAGCACTTGGCACAGCTACAAAATGAACATGATAGAAAAGCTATGGGTACTTTTTGCCAGTGTACATATGTAATAAGTAGAACAGGTTTTTACCATTTCTGGCTATTATGCAGGTTTTTAAATCTTAAAACACCAAAATAGACACATTTCACAACACATTTCACAATGTGTCTATTTTGCAAAAGCCACACATACTTGTGGCAAAATATGCAAACAAGAAGCTTTGATAACATATGCATTGACCTTCAAACTGCATGGCCTACACCAGAAATGGCTTTCTTTTGAACCTGATTGTCAGTGTTAGCCAGATGATGCCAAAAGGCAGTCAGCTCAGGACAATGCAATATCAATGCTTAGTAGCTCAGGTGGAGCTGTTTAAGCTATCGGTACTTTTTGCCAGTGTACATATGTAATAAGCAGAACATGTTTTTACCATTTCTGGCAATTATGCAGGTGTTAAGATCTTAAAACACCAACATAGACACATTTCACAATGTGTCTAGTTTGCAAAAGCCACACATACGTGTGGCAAAATATGTAAACAGGAAGCTTTGACAACATATGCATTGTAATGATGTAGGTTTTCACGGCTTGATGCATGATGATTGCTTCGAAAAGCTGCTCTCTCATATGCATTGTCCTTCAAACTGATTGGCCTACACCAGACATGGTTTTCTTTTGAGCCTGATTGTCAGTGTTGCATATTTTGCCACACAAACATGTGTGGCAAAATACTTCCACTTCAGTGTGCTCCCTCCATTAGCTGGCACTTCATCATGACTCAACCCTTGACCATCACCCTACTACTGATGAGTTCCATCGAAGCCCAATAACTTCTATTAACAGCCCCCTGTGATCCACAGCCAAAACCGGTCAGCTGTCAGATGAAGGCCTACTCAAGCTACTGTCATCACATGGTCATGTAATAATCCATCAAGCAGCTGTTCAGGGGGTAATTTCATTGCTGCATCCTGTAAACGTCCGGTTGATGTTATTTCCTAGTGAAGTATCGAGTCCAAGCCCATTTACTTTTCTTAATAGTTAAAATGTTCTCATCTCATCTCATTGTCAGAAACCGTTTAGTCCTGTACAGGGTCGCGGTGAGCTGGAGCCTATCCCGGCAGACAGGGCGCAAGGCAGGGATATACCCACGATGGGACGCCAGTCCAGCACCGGGCACTGAGGGCAATTTAGCCTGCAAGCCAATTAACTTATGCAGCAGCATGCTTTTTGGACTGTGGGAGGAAACCTCCCACTGTCCGAGATTCAAACACAGGACCTTCTTGCTGTGAGGCGACAGCGCTACCCACTGGGCCACCGTGCTGCCCCGAAATATTTCTAACCTTTGTACAATCTTTTGCGTTCCTCTTTATGCCTCGCAGTATAATACCAAGCATGTATATCTCAATACTTTGAAAACTGTGGTTTCATCGATAATATATGATTAAAATAATAAATAATTGTCCTTTATAAAACCACTACTGGATGAAGGCCTCTCTACACTGTGGCAGTCATGGGTGTTATTTACTCAAGCCTCATGCTCGTCTCTCCAAACAGGCAAAAGGTAGGTCTACCCGAGTGGTAAGCAGGGTCGGCAGAAGAATAGGTGGGGCTTATGAGTAGAAGGTGGTGCCTCCAAGCAGTAGAAATGGTGAGCCACTCACTGGGCTGGTGATTGAGTGGGTGTGACTATGTATAAGTGAGTGGGGTTGACATAGGGAGGGGCTGCCAGCTTATCGTGTGTCCAAGTTGAGCCTCCCAGAAAATTGATAGCTTTAGGATTTCCCTTGCATTTTGTAGGCCTTTTGCAGACCCTCGAGTTCTGGTTGAAAAAAAATACTTAGAACAAAACTGCCTACAGAAAATCAGACTTACAGGATTCAGTGTGGCTTTTATTTTTAAACAAAATCAGGAAGGGTAGGCTGCACCTTGGTGAGGCTGTCAGTCTTGGGCCGATGTCGAGCAGAGTCGTTCGCTCCTCTCATTTGCACCCGCGCCAGGGTAACTTTGCAGCCATGCCAGAGGTGTAGAGAAGCATCCATCAGCAAACACTGCTCCTCTTGCACTGTCTGTGCAAAAATAAAGAAAAAGACAGGTTTGGCCTTATTATTGGGCAATTAGAATGGCTAACTATGGCCCAAAGGCATAAAGCATGAATGGATGTCAAAAATGCATGAGGAATATCCAAAGATGTGTAGAGGGTGGAGATGGCAAAACACACACAGAGAAAAAGAGAGAAATGCAACGAGATAAAGAGGACAGACACAGAGAGGAATCAACACTCCAGTAACCTCATATGACTTATAAGTGGCGCACAGCCATTACATAAGTAAGTTCAAGCCTGAACAATGCTAACGTAGAGCTGTGTCTGAAAGGACTATACCACCATCTCTCTCCCACAATATGCTCCAATGTGCAGCCTCTCCCAGCGTAGGCTGTGTTTTTACACCACACTGCCAATGCGGTTGCTAACATGATTTATATCTACGAGCAGATAGTGATCATCTGAATACACCCGCAGGGTCGTACCTTTGAT
Source organism: Mordacia mordax (assembly GCA_036362905.1). NCBI lineage: Eukaryota > Metazoa > Chordata > Hyperoartia > Petromyzontiformes > Petromyzontidae > Mordacia > Mordacia mordax. Next base: position 5,010,765 of record JAZEWT010000003.1, read on the forward strand.
GTGAAGTCAGCCATGGCATGCAAGCTCTGTGTAGCAGCATTCAATTTTTCCACTGCTGTGTGCAGTTCATCCAAACTCCAGGTTGTCTTCAGTCTCACCCCTATACAGATCATATTACACCAGCATGTGCAATGTTCAACTTTGACCATAAAGATAACTAGTTAGGTGGTGGGAATTACTCGAACAATTAATACGTATGAAAGCAGATTGCTCGCCTGGGGGATTGTAAGTATGGTGCTTAGCATGCTTCGCTCTGAACCCAGTCACCTGAGTTGGATTCCTGGATACAGATTATATTAGTGGCAAGTGTTTTTTTAAACTGACCTTATCACCTGTATTCTCACATAACTATATTGACCGGCATAGTAAGGTATGGTAAAACTATGCCCAAAGCTGATGTGGGGTAGACTGAGCATTATAAACTTTCTACAGTGACACTCTTATATATGACTTGGATAAATAACAATGTTTGTTATTTATATATTATCATTTTCAAATGATCTCAAATAATGGGCAGTGGATTGTTTTCATGTGTTCTTTGAATTTGGGCAGTTCACAGTGGCTCAGTGGTTGTCTAAGCCCATTAACATCATCACGAGGTGAAATCATCATGAAAATGGTCTTCAATAGGGTCCACTTAGTTCGCTGTGAAATGCACACAGAACTTAGAGCACTGTGTCTTACTTTCAGAGAAATGGGCTCTTAGAGCATCGTGTGGTTGTGCTTGTATTCACAGTCGATCAATAATAAGTGACTTTTGTGTACACGATTTGCATTGTACCATTTGTGAGCATCTGTTCGTCCATGGAGGTGTCCATGGTAGACATGCGCCCTGCCTGTTTGCTTCTCTCTCCAGACAAGAGTGGCTCTAGGGCTTGCAGGAGCTCCAGGGTCTGGTAGAGCTTTGCTCGTCCTGTAGTGCCCTTTGCCTCTCTCACACATGCCAGGTTTGTATTCATCTCCAATGTCATTACCAGTAAAATTCTCATAACCTTAATTACACAATCATTGTATTTACTATCAAACCAATGTAAATTGTCTCAAGAGGTGATACAGTTGTCAACGTTATAAAGAATGCAATATTATGACCACAGATACATTGATAACATTCCTAAGACTTTTAAAGGCACATTAAAACAACACATATTATAGGTATGACCACAATTACAACAAAGTAACAAGTAGTATTTTGTGTGTTTTATGATTATTTATAGTATGTTCAAATATTTAGAACATGTTCATGTAGGTCGTATTGGATAAGGGTGTCTGCTAAATGTCAAACAATAATACTAAAAAATACAATCATAGCCGCTTTTTAAATTTATTGCTGGATAAAGCCCTCACCACACTATGTTCGGCTTCGGGGTTGTTTGACCATACTTCACCACGCTAATTAGTATGGGTTGATAAAGGGAGAGGCCCAGGATGAGTTTAAATATCGCTAACCACTGATCTTGGCTGTCGCCGGGAATCAAACTTACATATGCAGGTTCACAGTAATGTGCGTTAACAGCTGTATCACCGCTACAACCTCAGCGAATCGGAAGAGAAGGATACCCATATTATTAAAGACACAGTATTACATTTACAGCCCATTTTTCATACTATTACCGCGCGAGGTTTATAGATGTGTTCACGAAGATTGTTCTGTCCTCTACTGAACACCACATAACAAAGCCTTGCAGCCACCTATGGCAGCCTGGCATGCATCAAGCAGGCCCAGCAATACATGGCTTCCAAGATATGATGAGATGGGATTTGGTTAACTGATGCCAGCCTGGAGTGGCATCCTCACCTCTAAATAGCTGATTATTGGGGAAATGAGGCTGCCAAACACGTCCCACTGTTCGCACAAGAAAGTCAGCTTGAGGAACTGAACCACTGCTTCCTCAGTCACACCATCATCACCTGCCACAGACACACACACATATGTAGATGAGGCTATTAAATGCATTGTTTACTTATGGAAAACGTAGGTGAATATATGATGGATCGTTTATTTTTATCGCGTATTAATTACATAATTTACCCATGTATAATCATGAGTTAACTCTACAGTACAAAAAAATCACGTTCAGGTGACATCATAGAAGCATTGTGATGGAGATTAACCCCACCAACTGTGAATAAATTAATGGTCTTGGTTTGGGGTCATGATTTGATTTAGGAATCCATTATTTTGGCCACTGTGGAGCACATGGAATCTCTAATGACTGCAGGGGTCACTTGCAGCAATTACAAGAGAAGGGACCAGAATATTAAACAGTTGTTTCATATGCATATAATATGGTGTGAACATAATAAGCATTAAAATTAAGTCTAAGCTATGAACCAGTGTATAGTTATAAACCTAGCTGTGATATACCATCATCGTGTTGATTAATCTTGCATAATATGGGAAAGTCCCTATTAGTAACATAGCTATTCACGAAAGTTTTGTTAATTTTGATCATTTATAGGAGAATTATCATGGCCCCTACCCTTATGTTGCAGACATAAATACAGATAAACATACAAATAGACAGCTAAAGATAAAACACTTTCAACTCGGGTTGATAAACTCACCGGCCACTGCCAATTCCATGAGGCTTTGTCCATCTTTCATGCCAGCCAGGACGGTGTAGTTCAGAATGGCTCCTCTGCAATCAGAATTTCCTCCACCCCCTGTGAGGACCCATGACAACAAAAAAACATTAGAGCCATGCAGAGCGGGGAGTAAATTACAAAAAACATTGGTGCAAAACACTTCAGAATAGCAAAGCCATAGATCCTTTCCACATGCCTCAGCCCACCACGCACCTGCAATGATCCTTGCTCCGGCAAAGAAGAGCTCTGCAGAGACTTCAGCAGAGTCGTGGTCGACAGCGCCTGGAGACCCGGTGTGGAGTCCGCACTCCTCGGTGGCCCAGCGTGACAGGGCCTCCAAGACGGCCAGCATTTGTGCCGCTCCTCCGTCCAGAAGCTCTGATAGCAACCGCTCAGTGGGCGTGCGGGGCCACGCCGCCTGTGCCTGCACACGTTTCAGCAATTGGGTTGGCGATGTCAGGGAGGTTTTTTGGCCGTGGAAGTCGATGGTACCATCTCTCTCCTACCTTCCCTCATTTTGAGTACATCTCCTATTACACTTTATCACTACTGATAACATCCCTCTTTTGTCCTTTCTATATTGATATAATGGACCTCCTGCCATATTCTCATCTCGACTGATCGCTACTATTGCCTGTGTCCATGTATACATCTATGCAAAAGCATTTAATCATATTGTATTGTCAGTGTCCCTATCTTATATCTTTCTCATCTCATGCCACTTACAATTGAAATCTACTCTTTACAATTCTTATGTTTATCTTTCTCCTGTCACTCCACTTCCATCTTGTGCCGTTCTTTTCTGTCACTTATTGAATCTCTACATCGTGCTACTAGTGCAATAAGGCAATGCTATGCATATTGTAGTATGTGCTGTATGCATGTTAGTGTAATAGAAGTTGCTGAATAGCAGGATTACACATCTACTTTGTCTAGCAATGTTAATATTATTTACAGTAACACATGTGGATGCATACTCACAATCTTGGGGTCACGCAAGTTTGTCTTTATTCTTGTCCTCAAAAACCCTTTCGGCTTCTTTCTGGATTCAAAGACTGTGTGCTTGAAGATCATAATGGCCATCTGGCAGCCCACAGGAAACAATGAGCGAGTGCAAGTAATTTACATTGCAATCTGAGCCCTCTGTACTAATACTTCAAACAAATAAATATACACCAATCTCTTTCTGTCCATGTATTTGCATTATTCCCCAATGTTATCCCAATCGTTCACTTAGCATCACTTCATAAAACAAATAATCTCTTGCAGAGAAGTGCAACCTTTCTTTAGAGGAAGGCCCACAGCAGCAGATATCACAGAACTACTTCTAGGAGGCAGTACATTCCAACAAGCATGATGCTTGTAATTCTCAGAGCTGGAATCAATGTAAAAGTAGCTCTAACACTAAATTTAATGGTAATTGATGGCCGGGTTTAGACTATACATTTTTTAGATGTCTAATATCACCGCTCCGCCCATACCTAATGGCTAATGGTCATTACTGTGGGTGTGTAGGGTCATATACACATAGATCAACAACCCAGAAAATATGTCATGAGCAAATCTTGCACCTTGATCGTGGCATCACGGAAAGAACACTCCGTTTGATGAGAGTAGGGCGCTGAGCTTGTGCTTTCGAGTTCACTCAATTCAGCTATCTTTGCTAGCCCACGCCTTGCAAATTCCTGTATAGACACACACAACAACGCAACAATAAAGATTCCCATTTACACAGGGGCAGGTGCTCTTTGAGAACACACATGTACATTACACATATATAGGACAACACTTTCAGCTAAAATACTCAAAACGCCTATAGCTATTTCCAACAAAGAAGGTGAAATGTCGCGAGGGTGAATACGCTTGCAACGGGGTACCCGAAAGAGCAGTGCTTAAGGCCAATTCTCGTACATCAAGCCATGAAAACCTACATCAATACACTCTACTGGCATTCAATAACACAGAATGCTATATGGACTTATATAGCTGTTAAACGCAACCGCATCGCAAGATGTTGTAAATAGTGGGCATATTTACATTGTAGAAAGAGGCAGTCAGTCATAGGCAAAGGATACAGGCAAAGGATATAAAATGGATGGCTGGGGGAAGATAATTCTAGACCGTAGGTGTCACAGAAAAGAATGAGGACCTCCTAATGAGTGAATAGTGATGTGGGGCTTTTTAGAGATAGTGTTCTTCTGGAGAATGCATGGAGGGAAGAAGAGTAAGATGAATGGGAAGAGGTAGGTTGGGGAAACTGCATGAAAAATTGCGAAGAGAGTGAGTTTTATCTTGACTCTAATTTGGATAAGAGAGGGAAACAGTGAGGAAACTCTAGTATAGTGGCCTTATTTCCAAGTGCAGATGAGAAATTTGGCAGCAGCATTGTAGATCATCTGTGGTTTAGCAACGTGGTATATGGGGATACCATATAGGAAAGAGTTGTAATAGTCGATTAAGGAAGTAATACATTAACAAATTCATTCTTACAATTGTCTGATAACATCATAAATATACAGATAGCAGTGTCTGGAGGAGTGGCGCTGGTTCACTCCCTGGCTGACTTCCCCCTCTCTGCGGTTTCCTCGGCCCTCTGTATCCGTGTCAGGTTGATGACCAAGCATGGAATTTGCATGGGTTATACATTTTATTAATAGTCATTATTACAAGGTACCTAATTTTAACAGTGCTCGTGTGCTCCCAAACATAGTCATTCGTTCACTGTTTTCCTCAGAGCGGTGGCTTTATGGTACCTCCGCCCGTGCAGGCAGTTTGCAGTCGTAGTATGCTTGGCAAGTGGCTGCGTACAGCGTTGCTCGCCAACTCAGGTAGCGCACGTCAAGTAGCGGCACTGAGCTTTCCATGCACATGCTTGCCCACAGCAAGTACTCACACACCTAACCCGCACAGCACACCGCACAGACGTTTAATACATCTTTAACCTTTTTTAAATAAAAATGTATACGATCCGTGCTATCAGTGTCATGCCATGACAAAAAGCATATATTCGCATTTCTCGCAGCAACAAGCTGATGTTATAAAGCTGAGATTTTTCGGTCAATACGGTAGGGGGCAGAACGTTTACACCCACCCGGGAAAAGACAGTAGTGTTTGTACGATGATCATAAAATCCATATTTTCAATTTTAAGAGTTGAAATGTAACAATATTAAATTAAGACTACAATTACACGTGATGAGTTTTGTATGCTAATATCGGTGACTGGGGTGAGACTCATTAGATATGAGAACATGGTATAATCACAGGGAGCAGGGTGAATATACACCCAAGGTCACAGTGGTACCAGCCCAATGCTCTGACCCGACGATCTCTAGATTATTTAATTACCAATAAATCTATATTGTGCCAAAGCACAATTTAATATCAATCTGAAATTCATTTGGAATCGACCCGAACATACAATCTAAGGTGTGATGATGGGGCCAAGCAATAACGCATTTGTCACTAGTTGCAAAGATCAGCGGGTGCATTAACCATTAGTCTACATCACAATAGACATTAAATATCCTGTGAAAAAGAGTTGGCCATGTGTGCCGGTCTTATGGTCCGAATTGTAAAATTATCTTTACATTATTAAATTGGCTACCTGTTAAAACGAATTTTGAGCCTAAGCGGGTAAGTTAATATTATAAATAAAAAAAATATAACTGTTATTCATCCAGGAGCATTCTACATTGGGGTATTTTGCCAATTCTTCATTAAGTTTGCGTGTGGGAGGAAACCAGACGCACAAATAATGGTTTGTACACATATCTCAGAGAATCAGAATTAAAAATAGAATTCTCCACAAGGAAATATTATAGTCAGTGCTGATAGCTAAAATCATCAACTCAGTGTTCACTGGGTGGCTGCCTGGATTACATGCGAGGATCGAAGTGGTGTTGCCAGCTCAGTGCACAGACGTAGCTGATATGATACACATCCATCTTATCAGTACAGCATTTAAATATACACTACCTTTGCAGAATGCCCATGCTGCATGAGGTGTCTGCTAATGGTGTATATATGAACAGTACCTAGAAATAAAACAGAGTGGTAGATTAATTCGCAGACTCTCCAGCAAATAGCGAACATTGTAAGGCAATGTAAGGAACAATGAACAAAATGTTACTGAATATTAACATCAGGTTGTCTTGACCTCATCGCTATTCCTCTAGGGTTAATAAAATAAATACCATCTGGTGTGGCTGTAAGAGTGTACGCAGGGATGTCAACAGCTTTTATTGTTTATAAGCATAGAAATGTGGTCATTCCACTACTTCAGTTAGACAACTAATATAAATGTGCACCACCCGATTTCATTTTAACATGGGCACATTGATTGTATTCTTTGTCACATTATAGATGTGTAAAACTTTGCCAATACATAGCTGGATGAGAGCCTTCCCAAGCCATATGACTTGCAAGGGTTATATGATCATACTGGTCCGTGCAAGTTGCTAAAGGAGTGGCCCAGGACCATTTCAGACATTACACACAACTGATGTTAGCCTTGGCTGAGAATGAAACTCAGGTACATATTGTGGTGTGCAATCCAATATGCCACCTCTTTCTGGCAGGGGAAAAAATGTTTAAAAATAATATATATATTCAGGAAAGCTTGACTAACTAAAATATTCTGTCAGAAATATTCTGGATTGCCATGTTTTCCGTTTATGAACATGGGAGGCTATTGGAGAATGTGTTAACCCCCCCCCCCCACACACATATTAGAGGATAACACTAACCACTTCACAGATAGATACAAGAATCTATTGCTTTACTACTATGGCCTGGCCACCTTGGAGCTCAAGTCCACAACGCATTGTATTCCCAGGCAATCTTCTCTTTAATTATACATATATAGCATTCTCAAATAGCTTCTAATATGTGACTATACATTTAGCTTCATTTGGTCATACTCCTCAAAATCATCATGGGTAATTACCTTTATACCTTGTAATGTGGGTCAGTTTGAACATGTGTTGTATCGCAGGAATCCCACATCTAGAGCTTGCAAGTTCATTGGATACTTTCTGCTTCAATAATAAACGTCTACCTATCTAATATAATTAGACAGGAGGTACCATTGTAGAGAAGCCAGCAAAGTTGCTCATCCTGCAGCAGAGCTTGTGTGAGGAGGCGCAGTAGGAACAGCAGCTGCAGGCACCCATGCTGCATCTCACCCGGCTCGCTACCACCATCTGCCACCAGTAAGGCAAACTGGCACGTGCAAGAACCCAACAATGCACGTACCTACAGGCAGCAAGAAGGGTGTGACACGACAGGTACAACGAAAACATACAGTCGATTAATAATTACGGGCAGCACGATGGTGTAGTACATAGTACTGTTGCCTCACAGCAAGAAGGGTTTGATTCCTGCCACGGGTTCCTTTCAGTGTGAAGTGTGCATATTCTCCCCGAACTCACGTGGGATTTTGTTGGATGCTCTGGTTTCCTCCCACCGTCCAAAGACATGCTGCTGCTTAGGTTATGGAAGATGCCTTGGGCATCTTGAAATCTCGTCTCTGGACTTACTTATTTCGTAAGGCTTTGAAGTCCTCTGGCTAAGAATATTGATGCGGCTTTCTGTTGTCGTGCTGGGATTATGGCTCGCTGCCGACCTGCGCCTGCTCGGGAATGCTTATTCCTTCCTTCATTAATTTAAAAATTATTTTATCGCTTATTTTATGTCCTTCTGTAAATTATTGCCATCATATGACTTTCAATTAAACGGGTCTTTGCCCACGGGACCCGGCCGGGCTCAGCCCGAAATGGCGACGTGGGCCCGCCTTCCAGTAGGCTCACCACCCGCAGGAAGGTTCGTGAGGGGCC
>JAZEWT010000003.1:5049298-5059447 GCA_036362905.1 Mordacia mordax
CCCCCTATTCACAACTCGCAAACCACTGCGCCACCACTCTCCACATACTTACAGTGCGTCAATCGCTGCTCCACCGTTCTCCACACACCCACAGCGCTCTGAATGTTGCACCACTGCACTCTTTCCCAGTCCGGCACACATCACCGCACTCGCTTTCTCACATGGTGCACTAACCGCTGCACCACTGCCCCCTACACACACACACAGCATGCCATCCGCTGCACCACCGCTCCCCGTGGTTACTGCACTACCCGTTACGCCACCGCTCCCCGCGGCTACTGCGCAAACCGCTGCGCCACCGTTCCCCGCGGCTAATGTGCTAAGTACTACGCCACCGCTCTGCACACACCTACAGCACGTCAATCGCTGCTCCACCGCACTCTCTCCCGGTCCGGCACACATCACCGCACTCGCTCTCTCACATAGTGCACTAACCGCTGCACCACCGCTCTCCACACACACACACACCTAAATACACAGGCAGCGTGTCAACCGCTGTTCCATCGCCCCCCCCACACACACACAGCGTGCCAACCGCTGCGCCATCGTTCCTCGCGGCTACTGCGCTACCCGCTGCGCCACCACTCCCACGGCTACTGCGCTACCCACTGCGCCACCGCTCCCCGCGGCTACTTCGCTCAGCGCTGCGTCCGCGGTCCCCCCCTCTCCCCGCACCCCCCCCGTCACATGCAAACACACGACAGTAACCACAACGACGCCTTACTCGAACCAGTGGGGCACTCAATACAACACACACTGAGGGACAACACACACTGAGGGATAACACACAGTGAGGGACAACACACACTGAGGGACAACACACACTGCACACCCGCCGCAGCCCCGATGGTTTGCACGCAGCTCCCGCCTTCGCCGTCACCTCCCTCTGGGCCCCTCCTCCCGGCTCCAGTGCCGACGAGGCGCTACCATAATGGCAGCTCCCCATCGCAGACGGCTCTCAGCGGCCTCTGGCACCACGTGCGCCCTGCGCATGCACGCGGCTCGCTGAGCCACGCCAGGCCTGCCTGGCGCAGCCTGCTGAGCCTGCCGCAGTTCCTCCCGCCTTCGCTGCACTCTGAGTCGCACCGCCGCTGGACTTCAGCGACCCTCCTCGCCTCCGCTGCACTTCGAATCGCGCCGCCGCTCTACGCGATTCTCCCCCGCGGCTCCCCCCTGCCGCCGCTGCCCCTCCCTCTCCCGCAAAAGTCCCCGCTGATCATGCTACCTGTCCCCCCATGTGGCTCTTTGACCCCCTCTCCAGTAAAAGTCCCCGCAGTCCGTGCTACCTGTCCCCCACGTGGCTTTGCACCCCCTCTCCAGTAAAAGTTCCCGCAGTCCGTGCTACCTGTCCCCCACGTGGCTCTTTGAACCCCCTCTGCAGTAAAAGTCTCCGCAGTCCGTGCTACCTGTCCCCCACGTGGCTCTTTGACCCCCCTCTCCAGTAAAAGTCCCCGCAGTCCGTGCGACCCCTCCTTCATGTGGCTTTGTCCCCCCTCTCCAGCAAAAGTCCCCCCCCCCATTCCTTAACTCGGCAGGAGCATTAAAGGGCAGTTTAAGAATGGATTTTGTTGTATTTCTTTCTGCTGTCCACAGCAGAGGAGCCTCTTACTCACATCGCCCTTCCCAGAACTATCCAGGCATGGGATCGGTCTGTTTATCTCAATCCCAATACCATTGTTCCATAGAGACATTTAGATGGCTTAGGCTTGGAGGGCCTAATGACTGCATAGGGCCACTGCAGCAATATAAAGTGTCTTTCATGCAGCTGTTTCAGTGCTGTTGGTCTATTTAGCTATTTAATATCCTGCTGTCAAACGTGTTCATGCTATACAAATTATGTCACGTCCTATAAACCCCATCATTAACTGGCTGTTGCCATGCTGCCATGGTGCAACGGTTTGTACAATGGCCTTGCAATCCAGAAGTCAATGGTTTAGTCTCCTGTTCTCAACAGTTTACGGCAATGGTGAAAATTTGTTAATCGTCCAACCTCCCCCCTCCCCGCCTCTCTCAACCCAGCGGTATCCGTGGGTGCACCACAGTCAGTTGACTTTGCGTGCAATGAGGTCAAGTGTGGGTACTCCAACATCTTCTAAGACCCTTCCAGAGAGATGCCCAAGTGCCCCTTCCAGCGTAGGCCCTTCAGCCAGCCATGGTGTGCACAAGCAATTTCAGGGCTGTGCTTTTACCTTTGAGCTACCGAGTAAAACGTCACTGGCAGTGGTGCCATTACCACAAGTGCTCGGACGGAATGAATCGGGCGAGTAAGACAGACTGACTCAGCCGGCACACTTCCTGTCCACACTCGTTGTCCTCGCAAGGTGGTGCATGTTCTCTCCGTACACATGGAAACATGTTCAGGAGATAAATGCCAATGAAGACGTGCATAGGAATCAGTGCTTGGCATATACACAATTAGATTTAATGACATACTCTATTGCCATCACCCCCAGTTCCCCTTGCAGCCCAGAGCCTAAACCAGCCGATGGTCCCAGGCAGTTTCACATCTTCATATTAACCAGGGTCAGCTCTGCTGAGCTTAACGAGACCCGTAAAGATCCAGAATATTCAGGGTGATTTGCTCGTATAGTTTGCTGTGGAAGGAAATGCCATGGATCGTGAACGTAGGGAGGGAGCAGTGAATGCAGCTGTTGCCCTAGATTTAGGAGAGTAGTGGCAGAAGCTTATTGTCTAGTTCGTGACCTCTATCGAGGTCACAGCCCAGATGGCAATCCTTTTTTTTAATGCACGGGTAAACCGGGTCAATACTTGGCATCAACAAATAAAAGCATCATTTGATGTTGTGACCGTCTTGCATCTGAATGCCATAATTAAAACACAACAATGGTTGGCAGAGGTGAAACTAACTGGGCCCAGCGATCAATGTCTCTGTCGGTATTTGTTTTACACACTGAAGCTGGCTGACAATATAGTAGAGTACATGGTATGTCTATTCCTGACGATTCTATGTTGTATTTCTATGAACAGACGTAAAAATATAATTACAAGTCGAAAATAGAGCGAGATGAAGGTGACGTGCCATTATAGCCAAAAGCAGCTTTTCGGACTGTTCAGACTGAAACGAAGTAGTGGCTCTGACCCTGCACAGTGACCATCTTTGGCATCTGTGTTAAGCACCCCTGCTTGGCTACTTGACAAAAACTCCGGCTGTAACATGTGTCCACTCACCTAAGTGACACTCAGCGCCTTAGCACACTAACACACACTTGATTTTAAAGTAGAGTGACAATGCGTTTTACGTTTGACTGGTGGAAAACCAGGGCCGCGTTTACACGATGCTGCAAAGACAGAGTGACCGTTATTGGCTGCGCTACCCTCAGTGCTTATTTTCATCTGGAACAGTCAAGTAACGCTTTTATAGAAATTATTTTGGAAAGCCGCATCATGGTCGCCTCCTTGTTTTTATTCTAAAGCTGTTGATAGAATTATAGGAATATGTGCTACAATAATATGCGATCGCTGTAGATAGACGCATGTTGATGGTCTAGCGGTAGTGCTTTCCGCCAATAATCCCGACTCCAATCCAAGCTAGCGGCGTACCGGAAAGTGAAGTGAGATAGTCATCCCCTGTTACTTGGATGCACCATGGCACGCGATGAGGGGACAGCTGCACGAGAGTCCGTAAAAAAGCCCCGCGGCTAAAATATTCGCCGCTCATTTGATATTTGTGGTTTAATGGAAGGGGCTGTGCCATTTCTGTGGCACGTGGAACTGGCTAGAGCGGAGGGGTACGATGTGTGCGAGACAAAAGTATGAATGCCTTCCGCAGCTGACCTCATGGTTATTTTTGCTCTGAGTGAGTTAACAGAATCAAACGGAATCATGCCATTTACGGCAGGACTCCTCTTATCCACGGCGAATTTGGAGCACGAGCTTCACAGGTCCTACTAGCCACGGTATCATCCGCGAATTTACTCTCTTAATTTGTCAAGAAGTAAACTACGGATAATGGTGGACAATTAGATACATTTTCCACCTGGCTCCAGTTATTATGAAGTTTTTGGCAGGTAATAGGAAACCATTCCACAATGCAAGGTGGAAAAATCTGTAGATAGCCACAGAACTTAGATATGATTGGAGTGTTTGAGGACCCTAAATTTGCAGTGGAATCACAGGGGTAATATGGTTTTTAAAAAGGTGTCCTACTGCACTTCATCACCTCTTAATCTGCATTATGAAGAGCGGTTTGCATCTGGAGCAGCTAAACTTTGCACAGATTAACATGTTCATTGTCAACGTGATTTGCATCATTGTTCAGTGGGAAACTGCTCCTTGCAATTGATTATACTTTACCATTTTTTCAAGAATAGCACACCTCAAGCAATAGCAGCCATCACTTACACTCGGGTGTGTTTTCGTTGGCGAGTCGGTCCTCATTACGAGCAATTTCCCACACCTGCTGGCAACTTCTTTCGGAGTCGAATTGAGTAGCTCGCTTGCTCCCTCACATTGCTCTGTAAAGGGTTGCTATCTGCTGCAGGTGTCGCCGGTTTTTAATGCTGATTGGGACATCGTACTGAATGTCTTGTACAACCCAAACTCCCATCGAGATCTGCACAGCATGACCGATAAATGCTATGCAGTAGTGGAGTGGCCATTTTTGTCCCTGCTCTCTTCTAGCTTCTAACGCGGGAGGCGAAACGTCGCGAAGGAGAGAGCAAGAACATTCGACACGGCTATCCCGAAAGAGCAGCTACGGAGACTAATTCTCATAAATAGAGCTGTGAAAACTTGCATCATTACAAATGGTATCCCAATTACACCTGGGAAGTAATAGTGACAGGATGATTGCTTTCAAAAGCTGCCCTTTCAGGATAGCCACGTCGATCGCTCCCTATCTCTTTCGCGATGTTTCGCTCTCACGTTGGAGGCATCCTCAGGTGTTCTGAGGAGAGAGGACGAGAGAGGAGGAGCGATTTACGTGGCTATTCTGCAAGATCAGCTTTTGGAAGCAATCATCATGCATCGAGCCGTGATAACTTACGTCAGTGCAATAGTGACAGGATTTCTTTGTTCGTCTCATTCGTCTATTTGCTGCTTACACTGACAGAGGCTTGGATGAATTTGCAAAACAACAATTTTGATTTCCAGTATCCATACGAATCACGCTGTGACCTCGTACTATCCACACCGTACACTTGTCAATAAAACAAATGTGCACACTTTCCCACAGCTTGCGATACGTTAAACAACGAGACGTCACTCTTTCAGCACCCTGAGTGTAGCCAAAACGTGCTCTGAGAGGCAAACCGTATCACTCCGACCGCGAGTGGGCAGATTCGAAAAGTACGCGTGGCCTCTTCACTCCGTGGCATCAAGCAAGCACAAGGCTTGCACTGCACAGCTCTCGGTCTTACAGAATTACAGTACGGTATTGTATTTACTGCAATACTCGTCAGTATTATTTCGGATTCAACTGGGCTTAAGTTTCACATTTCAAGTTGATGTCACTCTCAAGCGTGAGTGAAATGATGGGCGCTGTCTAGTTACTGACTGATGATTGCACACACATATTTTTGGTTCTGCACTTATTTGACCACATTCCAGTTCAGACCGTTTCAAATATCAACAAAAATTAATCTTTGTCAATATGGGTGGTATAGTGCTGCCCCTTACTGTGCGGATCTGAAGTTACTTCAGGGGATCATGGAAGTAGTTCTCCTGGATGCAATCCCTGGGGTCGTTCTCTAATCCCTTCATTGATTGGCCCATCAGTGGGTCACCTCGTAGCCAGTGGAGACTCTACCCGAGTAGGCCAAGCAGGCTTTAAGGTCAAAAAGGTTAAGAACGTTGGGTTGCATTGCTCTGTGAGAGATTCAAATATATTCTTTTATAACGGGATGCCGATAAAAATGATTATGATAAAACTGGGAAAGAGACTAAAATGTAAAAGAAATGTTGATATGTGTTGCGTGGTGAGCAGTGTAACATATGCAACGTCAACGAGCCATGACTGTGCCAGACAGACCAATACATCTCCATGCAACTCATTCCTGCCCATCGGCCTTCATCAGGGCGCCCGCATGGCCCTCTTGCAAAACGGTCCGGGACCGCTATTGCCATGAATCGTAAAGAAGGACATGGAGAAAGAAAACTATACACAAGTTGGAAAGTGCTCATGGTAGGATTGAGAGGGGCATGCTTGGAATTCCACTGAGAGGCAGCAAAGCGAAACACATCGCGAAGAGAACAAATGCCCATCGCTGCAGATGCATCGTCTTGACTGCTCAAGAAACCAAGTCAGCTTGTGTTAGGCAGAACGCATTGCCGTGGGGGTTGGTGGGTGGTTGTTGAGATCGATGATGGAATGAATAGTAGCCACAGGAGCGAACGCGTGCGAGAGGATGAGCATCGGGGAGATGGAGCAATGAGATGGGCACCACATACAGGAGGGAGGCGGTGGATTGTTGCGTTGTGTTTCTGATGGCACGAGGGAAGCCGTTATCTAGCAGTGAACAGACCATGGCCGACGATGACCGTGGTGAGTACGGTTACGACTGTGCTTCATGTGAAAATACAGCCGAACTTTCTTCTCATGTCAGTTTGGAAATGTCAGAATCTAAGTGTGCGGCGGCGATTTAAAAGTTGGATTCAGGCGAGTTTCTATGGGGGGGGGGGCACGTCGAGTGTCTAAGGGGCCTGATTACAGCTGCTGAGAGGACACAGCTTGTGGGTAATTCTCAATCCCAGCCCGGCCAATCCCCCATTCTTACCCACACATCCACGTGTTGCCGTTTTAGATATTCGCGATAAAAAAAATCCCAGAGATAAATCGTTGAATGAAAACATATTATATCAATCTTTAACGAGCATGTGAGACTCTTTTGTCGTGTTGGTAACACTTATCCAATAGGACCATTTGCTGGGCACTACCGCATTTAATATACCTTCACGCGTAGCTACGAAATACGTACGTGGCTCGGTTTGCTCGTAGCCCGAAGGTGGCTAGCCCAGATGCGTGTGTCAAAGTGCTGCGGTGCAAGGCTGTAAGCCGCTTGCGCGACTTTGCACGAGTGCTATGACTGCTTTGTGTGTGTGTCTGGCGTCTGGCTTGCAGCCATCTGGCCCCCAGCCTTGTATCCCTACCCCCTGACATTCCATATAAGGGCAAAATCTCCACCAGTGGCTAACCTGGCGGCCAGGCTAGTGCTCGGTGCATACCGCCCTGCGGGGGATGGTGAGCCGCTGGAGTGGGTGCTGCAGAAACACAAACCTGGCTCTTTATTTTGTAAAACACCACCGCAGCCACACCACCACTCGTGCTGAGAGGCTGTTTCCCGTGCAGTTGCACGGGTGTGTGTGTGTGTGCGAGAGCGTAGGCGAGTTAACAGCCTCCCACGTGTCACTTTGAAATTTTAACTGGGATTGTAACCAAATTCGCTGGCTCAGCCTCCACGTCAAGAGTGACGCTCAAAATAACCAACGTCGATAAATCTAGATGCAGGTAGCTGTTGACGACAAACGGCTAATTTTCGGCCAAATACAATCCACTCCTGGAGGAAGGCCTCACCTCGCCGTGTGGCTCGTGGGGTTTACTAGACCATACTTCACCATGCTGGTCACTGGACTGGTTGAAGGGGAAGTGCCACGACCCTTTCAGATATCACTCAGCCGGGAACTGACGCCAGGTGATGATGAGGTTTACAGCGCAGCTCGCTGATCACTGCATCACTGCTCCACCCTTCAAGTTGGCTGTGCGCACTGCTAACTACAAACTATAGTGGGTTTTAATATCGGCTGGGTGGAATATGCATTGATGCCTATGCCTATTCCCTGAAGTAATTCATATTTCTTGGTATATATTAAATAATATGGCAGCAGCAACCATCCCCCCAGCACGTCGGTCAGCGTGACTTGTCATGGCCCCAATCATACTGTAGTATTGTAATGTTGTTCATGAGGTCCCCCTTGGCTACTTGGCATTGGACGTTACGCCAGGGCTAACTACAAAACAACTTAAAGTCGTTGCCAATCGCCTGTTCAATGTGGCATCGATAGGTGCGGCCGCAGCTGAAAATGCGAGGCAGCAATCGGCACTTTCAAGGTTAAATTCCCATATGCAGTCTATTAATGAGGCACTTCAGTATTTCACATGGGCTGGTGTTTTTGAGAAAATCACATGCAACGCGCATTGTAGGATGCGGCGATATATAAACGTGCCCCATTCTGCTGAACAACTGCTACAAAGAGCTACATCGCTCAGCGGTTCCTTGTAGCCGAGATAGAAACTGCCTGATGAGGATGTAAAGTGCGCATCTGCAGCATGGAGAGGTGCACATGAGCGTGTGTGCAGAATCACTGGGACGCTGTACAGTGTGGGGAACGCTCAGCTCCCCGTTTGAAAATGAATGCGCGCTTGTGTGGAACGAGCGTTCTCACGCCGGAAATCTTGAGCCCAGGGTTGTTAGGGGCATGGGGACTGCACAGTTAAACACAGATGTTTTTCGACAACTTTCCCTTGGCCTGAATATCCGCTGTAGTCACTGTACGAGGGAATGTCTGTGTCTGTCTCACACTCCCCTTGTTTGAGGGCCTGAAAGTCAATTATGACCTCATTATGAAATTCGCTATTTTAGGGGACGGGGGAAAAAAGGTTGTTGTGTCTTGTTTAACCGTCTGTGTTACTTCACTACATTCACCAATCTGGGGAAATGAAAATTAGCGCCTGTGTGGAGTTTTGTCAGGGTCCCGTTGTTTGGCTCATCTCATCTCTCATCTTATTGTCAGAAACCGCTTAGTCCTGTACAGGGTCGCGGTGAGCTGGAGCCTATTCCGGCAGACACAGGGTGCAAGGCAGTGATATACCCACGATGGGACGCCAGTCCATCACCGGGCACTGCGGGCAATTTTAGTCTGCAAGCCAATTAACCTCTGCAGCAGCATGTTTTTTTAGACTGTAAGAGGAAACCGGAGTGCCTGGCGAAAACCCACGCGGACACGGGGAGAGAACTCGCAAACTCCACACAGAAAGGCACCCGAGCCGAGATTCGAACCCGGGACCTTCTTGCTGTGAGGCGACAGCACTACCCACCGGGCCACCGTCACGCCAGGCATCGCGTCCTATATATATTATAATGTTATTGGCCAGTTAATGAATGGGCGTTTTTTTTTATTTATAGGAGCAAAGCAGAGTGTTATTTATAGGAGCAAAGCGGAGAACCTGGAGGAAATCCACACATATCAGGGGGAGAACACAGACTCCACACAGGAAGGCACCCGAGGTGGTTCAATTCCCGTCTCGGGTTGGATAGGAATAGGAAGGTTACTTCATACGTTTGCTAAATTTTACAAAAACACGCACGCTAAAAATATGCTTATAAAGTGCAGCAGATTATCCGCACGTAACAGGGCAAATATATTTAGCAAGCCCTGTTGCGGCACAGCACTGAGTCTGTGTGTAGCCCAGTGTGTCCTTTCTAAATCAAAACTTTACAACAATCTTCGTACGATGGGTTAGTAACGTAATAGTTCGTACTGTACCACGCAAAGGCATGAGCAGTGTTTATTTGCTTTAGCACGTATTTGACGTTGACTGTACAGTGTCCAGTGTTGTGAAATTGTGGCAGTCTTTGATCGTGGAAATACCGTAATGCGCGTTACAGTGTGTAAGCTTTTGGTCAAACTGCATTTTCTTCATCTCCTTGGTTCCTGACAGGAATAATAAGTATGTCCGGATGAGTGGAACGATGACTGATCGCTCCACTTGCATTTACACAACTTGAGAGTTGAAAATCTGGCTGCGGGTTGACCTGGGTGATCATGTACCTGGCTGGGATAAATAAGACGACGCCTAGTTTGTGTAAAATTGAGGCACTGCTGTGTTGTCACGGTTAGCACGCCAGTCCATACCTCGCTACAACGGTTAACACCATGCAAAAACGTTATTGTTGCTGATTTGCTGTTTTTATGTCGTTGTTGTTGCTGACATGACGTTCTCTCCGCAGCTCCCTGCAGCGCTTTGTGACCCGAGGGTGAAAAGCTGTCTAGAAGTGCAATTATTATTAAATCCCTCCGCACGTGTTCTCAGCGGTATAAATGGGTGCACACACCACAGTGAGTAGAATGGCAGGCTGCGGGTGGTGGGATAAAGTGTGGGTACTCCAACCTTCTCCGAGACCACCTAGGCAG
>JAZEWT010000003.1:5060755-5096242 GCA_036362905.1 Mordacia mordax
GGGGGGGGCGTCCGAGACGGGAATCGAACCGTCTCGGTTAGAACTTTCTTTCTGTGAGGCACAGATGTTATCGCTGCGCTCCTCTGCTGTTATTCCGCCCGGTGCTGTGTCTGGAGAGGAAGTGAGCCATTGTGAGAAGCTGTTTGTGTGATCAGACACGTGGGAAAATTGTCGACCGGGCCTCTAACAGTGTCGACTCTTGTGCCCAACACTTAGTCCGATCTTTATTTGTTTAACAATCATTGTATTTGTTAATTTACTTCCTTCATTGAATTATAGTTATTATTTTGCTTAATTGATGTAGTCTGATGTTGACTCGCCGTTTTCTCCGCCGCTCTTTGCAGCGCTTTGTGACCCTCGGGTGAAAAACGCTCTAGAAACGCAATTATGATTTTAAACTACGGGGATTTAATGCTGCTCATAAACATCGTATGAAAATCGTACGCACATTGTACACAAATTGTGTGCATATTATAAGTTGGTTGCATTAAACCGTTTACGATACTATACACAACTAGACTATTAAAAAAACCCAAGAATCATTACTAACAAGACAAACCATATTTTCTCATCTCATCTCATTGTCTGAAACCTCATCTCATCTCATTGTCTGAAACCGCTTAGTCCTATACAGGGTCACGGTGAGCCGGAGCCTATCCCGGCAGACACAGGGCGTAAGGCAAGGATATACCGACGATGGGACGCCAGTCCATCGCCGGGCACTGCGGGGCAATTTAGCCTGCGAGCCAATTAACCTATGTAGCAGCATGCTTTTTGGACTGTGGGAGGAAACCGGAGTGCCCGGCGAAAACCCACGCGGACACGGGGAGAGCATGCAAACTCCACACAGAAAGGCACCCGATCCGAGAGATTTGAACCCGGGACCTTTTTGCTGTGAGGCGACAGCGCTAACCACTGGGCCACCGCGCCGCCCAAACCATATGTTGTTATTTTTAATTTTATGTAGCTCTTTCAATATGTTCATGCTGGTCCTGCAACTGCTCCTATGTTGTACTGCAAATCATTTAGTGGGATATCTCGTAGAGCAATCCTTCTTGTTAGAGAACGGCCACTGAAGCGGATGTCACAGAGCTGCTGCTGAGATCTGTTCAAGTGATCTATAGTCTACACCACTAGGGTGGCGTGTAATACTCGTGCCTGACAGCATTGAGCATATGGGTTCGATTCCCAACTCCGACACCCTTCCAATTAAAGTTTATATATTCTCCCCCCTGTTCTGCATGTATATCCGCCGGGTTTTCCAGTTTCCTCCCATGGCTAAAACACATATACAACGTAATTGTTGTTTTCCAAACATCCCAATCCAGGCACTTCCTGGAAAACCATTTTTTGGAGTCGGTGTGAATTTCCTGGCTAAATAAATGAGTTTAACCACTACTGTTGCAAAGAGGGTGGAAAAAATTAGACAGGGGAAGTGTATTTCGTTCACTTCACTGGCGCCGCGTGATCTACGTAGCACCAGCGGGTGAATTATGGCTCCGTGAGAAGCGCCAGGAGGTTTTGTCTGGGGGGAGCCATGTGGTTCCACCGGATGCCTTTAAACATCCCGCGTGACCTCATAGCGACAACGGACACCTTATAAGGATATCGCGCAAGTATTTTAATTACTCGCTCTCTCGATGTTAAACTGGTTGCATTGGGGTTTTAAAAATAATAATAATTAAGAGTAATTCTGGGCGGCACGGTGGCCCAGTGGGTAGCGCTGTCGCCTCACAGCAAGAAGGACATGGGTTTGATTCCCGGCTCGGGTGCCTCTCTGTGTGAGTTCGTATGTTCTCTCTCCCCGTGCCCGCGTGGCTTTTCGCTGGGTACTCTGAGTTCTTCCCACCGTTCAAAGACACGCTGCTTAGGTTAGCCTGTTAAGTAAATTGCCCCAAAAATGTGCCTTGCTATGTGCTGGCGTTACATCCTGGGTATTCCCCTGCCTTGCGCCCTCTGTCGGCAGGGATAGACCCTCTACAGGATTTTAGCTGGTATCGATAATGAATAATTCTTAAACGCATCGACTAGGTCATGCATCGATAACCGAGACATAGGCACAGCCCTGTAATTGCTCGCTCGTGCCACCGTTGGTGGAAGGGCCTCATCAAGAGCGAGCTCGAGACACGATATTTTTTGGACCAAGCTCAACCTGCCGATCCACGTGGTGTTCCCCATTCACCCTTCTGGGTGGATTAAATAAACATGCACATTGTATCAACTGCCACGTCGGGAGATGGGACCAGGATCTTCACTGACAGCAGCATCCCAATAAACTCATCGGGCTGATAACGCGTTGTGTGGTGAAATACCTCATCTTTCATCTCATTATCTGAAACCGCTTAATCCTATATAGGGTCACGGTGAGCCGGAGCCTATCCCGGAAACACAGGGCGTAAGGCAGGAATACACCCGACAACGGGACGCCAGTCCATCGCCGGGCATTGCGGGACAATTTTAGTCTGCGAGCCAATCAACCTATCCTGGAGCATGCTTTTGGACTGTGGGAGGAAACCGGAGTACCCGGCGAAAACCCACGCGGACACGGGGAGAGCATGCAAACTCCACACAGAAAGGCACCCGAGCCGAGAGATTCGAACCCGGGACCTTCTTGCTGTGAGGCGACAGCGCTAACCACTGGGCCACCGCGCCGCCCGGTGAAATACCTTTAATCTTCAATACCATTTTGCACTCTTCCTATAGCACACAATTTTAAATGAGGCACAGACAATCCAGCAATCTGACGATGGATGAAAACACTCTGATGCTGCCGAGATGTAATGCTTTAACAAAAAGGACTTGCAATCCAGCGGTCAACCACTAACTCTCCAGCACAGATCCAACCATTCGCGATGTTACCAGGTAACCTAGTCCACTTTGCCGCAGTACGACCGTAGATTGTCGTGGACACGAAGATTACAGGGCCGGTGGATAACAGGTCTCACGGACCCTACAGCTCTCGCGGGTAATAGGGAGGCAGATGACAGGAGTCCCCCTGCACAGCATGTGGGTTCTACTGTATTGGTGACCACATGGCTGTGAACGACGGAGCAAGGAAGCGTGCGTTTCCCAAGAGTAGCGCCAGAGGCCTGCGCTTAGTAGCCATGGCAACCGATCGTCGACGCCGTACGTACATTGGCGCACGTGGAGTTCGTTATCTGTCCACTGCTGGATGAGACCCCCCTCTCACCCCACTTCGTGTGGGTCGCGGAGATTGTACGGCGTTGCCTCACCTCGTTGCCTCAGCGCGTTGTCCCGCGGATGTTTGGTAAATATTAGCGCATATAAGTGCAGTACAACTATGGATTTTGCTGCACTACCCTTTGCTGCCCAGCATCGTAGACACTTACAATAGCTGCTCGATGCACGAATGCTGTCTTTGGTTGGCTGTTGTTGAGATGGCTGTTCTGCAACATCTGTAAGTCTTCCTGGAACGTTAAACATCCTTGGGGTTGTTTTTGTTTAGATGTGCAGTAGTTGAATGATATTAGAAGGAGACAGTCGAGGTTTCTCAGACATATGAGGAAAGAGGAATTTTAAAATCTGGTTAAAACTGCATAATTGAAGGAAAGCGCGATCGTGGACGACAGAGATTAACATATAATAATAATAATCATAGCATTTATAGAGCGCTTTTCACCCGAGGATTACAAAGCGCTGCACAGAGCTGCGGAGAGAACGGCACGTGACAACAACGACATGAGAATGGGTTATGTCAAGAGTCTGTCGAAATGGATAAGCATATCAAGAATGGCCATGCTTAGAAGTTCAAAGAGCAGAGATTTGTGGAAGACCATCATCACCCACGTCCTGTAGAGAGAGAATGTAGTAATGATAAATCACCATTCGGGATAATTCATTTAAACGTAGTTCTCTCATCTGCTGGTATTCAGATATTCATTATATTTCTAGACTTTTTGACCTTAGAGGTAGTAATCCTATGGCTGCTCGTTCATGTACCATCCAGCTTCAGCGGTTTTCTTGCGATACGATGAGAAACCAGCGCATTCCAGGCGATTTGCTCATCGCCACACCATGATGATGAACTCAGCGCAAACGCACATTGTTCCACTTTGATACGAATCCTTACATCCGTCCAGTCACCCTAGCATTTCCGACGCTAGCACACAGTCACGTTAAAGGGATAGAGAGCTATCTGGAACCAGCTGAGTGCCTAAAGTGATAGGTACTGTCCGTAAAAACACCTGAAGACAAACACGTGTTGGGAAGCAATCCAATGACCAATGCATATGCTTGGTTTGTTTTCGTCTTCTATTGAATTCAAGATCCTCCTTGTCACCTACAAGGCCCTCACTGATGCAGCTCCGACATACTTTCGTGACCTACTTCGGGTACCCTGCTCAACACGACAACTTCGATCCCTCCAACATGGTTTTGCTGCATGTGCCCAGGTCGCACCTCCGTGCGATGGGTGACAGAGCCTTCTCGCGCGCTGCTCCAAGACTCTGGAACTCACTCCCATTGGAAATTTGGTCAGCTGAGGTCCTGAGTATCTTAAAATTCTGTCTGAAGCCTCATTTGTTCCGTAAGACCTGCCTTCTGGCTGGGACTGTTGATGCTGCTCACTGCTGTGTGCTCAGGAACACTTATTCCTTCCTTTTTTTACTATTATTTTGTGACTTGACGTCCTTCATTGATTTATAGTCATTATTTTTTTCAATTGATCCACTGTGATGCTGTTGCTGGCATGACATTCTCTCCACAGCTCTGTGCAGCGCATGGTAACCCTCGGGTGAAAGGCGCCTTAGCAATACAAGACATTATTATAGTGTCAGGAGATACTTGTGGTATGGCTATCCGAAAAGAACATCTATGGAGAGCAATTCTCATACATTGAGCTGTGAAAACTTTCATCATTATAAGTTCTCAAGTGTCGTGAAATGGAGGTCACACCCTGGTCACCGATGACTGCACAAATAAATCTCAGTAAAGTTGAGTTTTTATGCCACGCGGCTTATTCCAGCCGGTGAGTTAATCATTTTGGTTTGGTTGGCATGCGATAAACACTCGTTATAGAGCGCACGTAAGGTGTGATCTTCGTGTAGATAAACAAGCCGGTTGACATCAGACGTAGCTCTGAGACGTACGTTTATGAACCCTGGCAGGAAACTGGGGCTATCAACCCTTGAATGCGGTTGTCACATCGTTATAATTGTGTGATGAACTTTCGGCCCACTTACCACGCCAGATGGCCACTTTGAGCAGCGACGATATAATGACATCAGACGGGTCTCTGAGCGAGTTTGTGTTTATGCCGTGAACAATCTTGTCCTTACAGGGTAGGGTGTGCACATATTAGCCCCTGTGTGTGTGTAAGCGTTTATCGTGGAGAGATTCCTGGTGGCTCCATAGCCAAGTTTGGGCACTGGCTTCTGTGCCCTGCCTGTACCTTATAAAGTCAGGGGCGAGGGTTCCGCTTTGAATCCCAAGTATTTGCTGAGAACTTGCGGGAAGGGAATGCGGACTTCGAGTTGAGTTGTGAACACGCGTGTAAAATAAACATTTGGGCCGGATTTTTATTAAATTACTAGAATGCCCTGGTGCTCCTTGGGATAGCAGCAGATATGAGGAACGTCGTTAGTTTGTACGGTGTTGCGTTGCTCAGTTCGGACGCTTGTTGTATCGCAGGAATCCCTCATCGAGAGCTTGCAAGCTTACCGGGTACTTTCTGCTGTAATAATAAATGTCTACCTAAACATCTAAACTTTAATAATTAAATGTTGCGTTTTTAAAGCGCTTTTCACCCGAGGGTCACAAAGCGCTGTACAGAGCTGGTGGAGAGAACGGCGTGTTAACAACATTTAAGGCCGTGGTTCAGGGCAGACTACTCCGTACCCCGTGCATAGCAAGAAAAACCAGCGCACACGTTGCTCGACAAGCCTAATGAAAAATCCAGGCTATACCAGTAATATTAAGGTGGAAACTAAAGAATAACCAGACACAGCAGGGTGATGGCCAAAACGTGGAGAAAGGAACAGATGTAGGCAGCAGAGGCTAAGCTGGACAAGCGGTGCTGTGACTGTAACCAGGAGAATGTGATATGAAGTCTAAAATCACAAAGAGCAGGCTAGTAGCGCCATTATCGCAGTCTCCAATACCAACTGCTGAGCAGAACATCAGAGGTTTATTGAGCCCGAGAATGTTGATGGTGCGGGTCTCTTTAAGCGCCGTCATTCTCAACCGGTGGGTTGCGATCCATCAGAGGGCTGCGAACACCACCTCGCGGTCTGTGGAGGCCGTACACAAGTGGGCCAAGTGGGCCTTGAGGTGTGAAAGGTTGAAATCCCCTGCTTTAGCGAGCCAGCGGTGAAATTCTCAAATAGCGGGGACGAGTCTCTCTGCGAGACGACCTCCGCTCACTTCTCACAAAGCCTTTCTCACTTTATTTAGTCCCAGAGGAATGATGGTGTGAGTCAATCCCCGCCAGGGGTTTGAGCTCAAACCTTCCGATGGAGCGTTGGGCACTTTGCCACAGCTGTCTGGCTGGAAGAAGATGCATTTGCTCGAACTGCGGAGTGTAACGAATTGCGTTTATAAACTATACAGTCCGTTGTGAAGCTGCTGGCAGAGCTTGGGAACTCAACTCCAGCGAACAGAAGTAGAGGCCTTTTCCTTGTTTCTTAATGTCCTGTTTTTTTTTCAAGTCGCGAACGACGGTGATGAACGGCATGACACGGTCATCGATCACAGTGCTGATCCCATCCTTTGTTGTGTCGCAGGAATCCCGCATCTAGAGCTTGCAAGCTGACTGGTTATTTTCTGTTGTAATAATAAACATTTATATCTATCTATCCTGCCGCCATCCTGGATTTGAATTGCAGTTGTTTCAGTCACTCACAGTTAAAAGCCAGGTTATCAATTAAAGTGAACTAATAATCCCGGTCTGTCAAGAATAACTGCCCGAAAATACCATTATGTTAAATAAATTGTATCGTTCGCAATGGTTTATTCTGGCTGTTTAGTTTAAAATGTAGGCAATGGGTTATTCTGGCGATATTAGTTTTAAATGTAGGAAACACTCTTTTGCGGGCCATTACAAGTTTAACGCGAGTGTGGATAAATAAGCCCGGTTAAGTACTTCAGAAGCAGTTCTGTGATGTCATCTGTACCTGACAGAGGGTGATGCACCGCTAGCTGCAAGAGCTCCGAACGTGACCATCTTCAATTCATGACATTTCGCGATCACGAAATGCAACCCCGCCCCCTCCAACAACGGTAGCAATAACAAAAATAACATTACAAATCGAAGGCCTGCTACTCACCGCATAGCTAAACGATTAATACATTCGTACAATAATGAGGTTCTCACGTAACCCAATTCCTAAGGGCGACTGGGCTCGGGTTCATGTGTGACGTAACGCCATCGCGATTCCACATGTGTGCAGGTTGCTTCCCAGCGCGGCGGCGGAGCGCTGATTCTCTGTGCCACCGCCACCGTCACCGCTGCTAACCGCGAAGCGACGCCAACTCCGAGCTCCGCGCTGCCGATCGGAATCTCGTTTCAGTTATCCCATGAAGCGGCGCGTCCTGCGTTTTTCTGTCGCACTCAAGCTCGCTCGACCACCGGGGTCGGCCGGGCGGCACCGTACATAGGCCGTGAACGCACAGGGCGTTGCTCTTGTGGCGTCCGCTGATTTGTGCGGAGAATGTTCGTGAAGTGTATCTTGGTCGGTCAGTTTTTGTTCAAGCTGGAAGAAACCGCTGAGTTGTGCAGCTCTTTTTAACAGTTACAAGTTACAAATATGCAATTTAGTCAGGACAATTATCCTTGGCAGCATGTCCGATATGGACACGGGGTGAACATGCAAACTGCACACAGAAAGGTACCTGAGCCAGGAATCGAACCGAGGAACTTGTTGCTGTGAGGTTGTATTTGCACGAATCCATAACAAGAGGTTGCAAACTCATTTGGTACTTTCTGCTGTAATAATAAACATCTCTCATTATTCTCATCTCATTATCTGAAACCGCTTAATCCTATATAGGGTCACGGTGAGCCGGAGCCTATCCCGGAAACACAGGGCGTAAGGCAGGAATACACCCGACGACGGGACGCCGGTCCATCGCCGGGCATTGCGGGACAATTTTAGTCTGCGAGCCAATCAACCTATCCAGGAGCATGCTTTTGGACTGTGGGAGGAAACCGGAGTACCCGGCGAAAACCCACGCGGACACGGGGAGAGCATGCAAACTCCACACAGAAAGGCACCCGAGCCGAGAGACTCGAACCCGGGACCTTCTTGCTGTGAGGCGTCAGCGCTAACCACTGCGCCACCGCGCCGCCCTAATAATAAACATCTATCTACTTACTGCACCACTGTGCAACTATCTGTTATGTGAATCTGGGGCCCCGTGCAGAATTCAATGATCACCCCCCTGCCACCAACTTTGAATAATGTGGCAGGGATTCCAAACTGCCGCTCATCGTGGCCTTCTCCTGCGTCGGGCCCCCTGCAATTGCCTGGAGTGCACCCATGGTTGAGAGCGCTCGTGTGGGTTGTGTGGATTCCGTAGTGGACAACACTGGTCGTGTGACAGGCCGTGAACCTATAACATCTTCGAGTCTGTCCCGTGACGCCGTCAGCGAGCCTTCCACACTTAACAATGGCTCAAAGTGCACCCAACCTGGCACAAACCCTGTGTGGTTGTTGCTGTCGCATAAGTGTTGGGAAGCATTGCCGAAAGTCCTGTTATTTTGTCTTGGACCTGCCTATCTATCTTGTTATCCCTTTATAAGTTTTGAGGGGGCTTGTAGTAACCCCTTTCTACCCTCTTACCCGTAGCCTGTTATAACAGCTTCCTTTCCCTTTTCACGCCTTATTAAAATCGATGAAACATTTACTTATAAAAAATATAAGAGTGTATAAAAATTAAATATAGGAAATCACGCGACAGAAATGTCAAATACAATATTTATATCGTATCGTGGCATGCAAATTTGTACTAAGTCCCAAGAACTGAGTTGAGAAATCTCGCTACATCCTTAAGACTTCCTTAAGGAATTTACATTTGTCCCGTGTGCAGCTGGGAATGGGGGTCGGGTTGTACCGTCCCCTTAGTCAGGAGGAAGTTGTTATACCCAAGTACATGCGGTTTCCTTCACAGTCTGACCGCGCGGATGACACAGAAGTCAACAATAACACTTGTCGAGCGCTTTTCACCCGATGGCTACAAAGCGCGGCACAGAGCTGTCGTAGCTTGGGCGGGACGGAGCGCGCCAGGGATTCAGACTGCGCATTCAGATCATGACCAAGGCTCCCCGGCACGTGGCGCGAAGCGACGGACAAGCGGCCAAACGCCATGCGGCATTACGGAAAACATGACCGAGATTGCAAATAAAACCCACGCTTTGCGTTACCGCTCCCTAGCACGTGATCGAAGATAAGAAGAGTTAGTTCGACCGTAGTGTACTCACGTTATATATTCATAAATAGCTGCCACTGTCTACTGCAAGGCTCCGTCCACAATTTTAATGACGTTGACATGCATGGGGCGTGTTCTCCTCGTGTCCGCATGGGTTTACGCTGGGTACTCCGGTTTCCTCCCACTACCAATGACACACTGCTGCCAAGGTTAATTGACCTGCTGATGAAATTGCCCCAAACGTGTGTCCTGTGATGTACTGGCGTCATATTCTAGGTACAGACCCGCCTTGCGCGCTCTGTCTGCCAGGAGAGGCTGCAGCCCCTCGCGACCCTGTACAGGATTAAGTGGGGAAAATAATGATGATGGATGTGGTTGCAGCATCGGAGTGTAGGAGTGTGGTTTTGGTGTAGGAGTGTAGGAGTGTGGTTTTGGTGTAGGAGTGTAGGAGTGTGGTTTCGGTGTAGGAGTGTGGCTTCGGTGTAGGAGTGTAGGAGTGTGGTTTCGGTGTAGGAGTGAGTGTCGTTTCGGTGTGGGAGTGTAGGAGTGAGTGTCGTTTCGGTGTAGGAGTGAGTGTCGTTTCGGTGTAGGAGTGTTGTTTCGGTGTAGGAGTGATGTTTATTGCGTTGGAGTGTTGGAGTGTGGTTGTGGTGTAAGAGTGTTGTTTCGGTGTAAGAGTGTAGGAGTGAGTGTCGTTTCGGTGTAGGAGTGATGTTTTTTTGTGTAGGAGTGTAGGAGTGTGGTTTCTGTGTATGAGTGTTGTTTTGTATAGGAGTGTTGCTTCGGCAAAGGAGTGTAGGAGTTTGGTTTCGGTGTGGGAGTGTTGTTTCGGTGTAGGAGTGTTGAAGTGTTGTTTCGGTGTAGGAGTGCACGAGTGTGGTTTTGGTGTAGGAGTGTGGTTGCGGTGTAGGAGTGTAGGAGTGTCGGAGTGTGGTTTTGGTGTACGAGTGTGGTTTCGGTGTGTGAGTGTAGGAGTGTCGGAGTGCGGTGTAGGAGTGTAGGAGTGTTGTTTCGGTGTAGAAGTGCAGGAGTGTGGTTGCGGTGTATGAGTATAGTTTCGGTGTTGGAGTGTAGTTTCGGTGTAAGAGTGTTGTTTCGGTGTAGGAGTGTGTTTTTGGTGTAGGAGTGCAGGAGTGTGGTTTCGGTACAGGAGTGTGGTTGTGGTGTAAGAGTGTAGGAGTGAGTGTGATTTCAGTGTAGGATTGTAGGAGTGTGGTTTCGGTGCAGGAGATTGGTTTCGGTGTACGAGTGTTGTTTCGGTGTAGGAGTGATGTTTTTCATGTAGGAGTGTGGTTTCGGTGTACGAGTGTGGTTTCGGTGTAGGAGTGTAGGAGTGAGTGTCGTTTCGGTGTATGTGTGTTGTTTCGGTGTAGGAGTGATGTTTTTTTGTGTGGGAGTGTTGCAGTGTGGTTTCGGTGTATGAGTGTTGTTTTGTATAGGAGTGTTGCTTCGACAAATGAGTGTAGGAGATTGGTTTCGGTGTACGAGTGTGGTTTCGGTGTGGGAGTGTCAGAGTGTCCGAGTGGGGTTTTGGGGTACGAGTGTGGTTTCGGTGTAGGAGTGTTATTTCGGTGTAGAAGTGTAGGAGTGTGGTTTCGTATAGGAGTGTGGTTTCGGTGTCGGAGTGCAGGAGTGTGGTTTCGGTGTAGGATTGCAGGAGTGTGGTTTCGTAGAGGAGTGTGGTTTCGGTGTACTAGTGTGGTTGCGGTGTAGGAGTGTGGTTGCGGTGTAGGAGTGTCGTTTCAGTGTCGCAGTGTTGTTTCGGTGTAGGAGTGTTGGGGTGTTGTTTCGGTGTAGGAGTGCACGAGTGTGGTTTCGGTGTAGGAGTGTGGTTGCGGTGTAGGAGTGTAGGAGTGTTGTTTCGGTGTAGAAGTGCAGGAGTGTGGTTTCGGTGCAGGAATGTGGTTTCGGTGTTGGAGTGTAGTTTCGGTGTAAGAGTGTTGTTTCGCTGTAGGAGTGTAGGAGTGTGGTTTCGGTGCAGGAATGTGGTTTCGGTGTTGGAGTGTAGTTTCGGTGTAAGAGTGTTGTTTCGGTGTCGGAGTGTGTTTTTGGTGTAGGAGTGCAGGAGTGTGGTTTTGGTGCAGGAGTGTGGTTGTGGTGTAGGAGTGAGTGTCGTTTTGGTGTAGGAGTGTAGGAGTGTGGTTTCGGTGCAGGAGTGTGGTTTCGGTGATGGAGTGTGGTTTCGGTGTAAGAGTGTTGTTTCGCTGTAGGAGTGCAGGAGTGAGTGTCGTTTCGGTGTAGGAGTGTTGTTTCGGTGTATGAGTTATGTTTTTTGTGTTGGAGTGTTGGAGTGTGGTTTCCGTGTATGAGTGTTGTTTTGTATAGGAGTGTTGCTTCGGCAAAGGAGTGTAGGAGTTTGGTTTCGGTGTGGGAGTGTGGTTTAGGTGTAGGAGATTGGTTTCGGTGTACGAGTGTGCTTTCGGTTCCGGAGTGTAGAAGTGTCGGAGTGTGGTTTTGGTGTACGAGTGTGGTTTCGGTGTAGGAGTGTTGTATCGGTGTAGAAGTGTAGGAGTGTGGTTTCGTATAGGAGTGTGGTTTCAGTGTACGAGTGTGGTTACGGTGTAGGAGTGTGGTTGCGGTGTATGAGTATAGTTTCGGTGCAGGAGTGTGGTTTTGATGTTGGAGTGTGGTTTCGGTGTAGGAGTGTGTTTTTGGTGTAGGAGTGCAGGAGTGTGGTTTTGGTGCAGGAGTGTGGTTGTGGTGTAAGAGTGTAGGAGTGAGTGTAGTTTCAGTGTAGGAGTGTAGGACTGTGGTTTTGGTGTAGAAGTGTAGGAGTGTGGTTTCGGTGCAGGAGTGTGGTTTCGGTGTTGGAGTGTGGTTTCGGTGTAAGAGTATTGTTTCGGTGTTGGAGTGTTGTTTCGGTGTAAGAGTGATGCTTTTTGTGTTGGAGTGTGGTTTCGGTATATGAGTGTTGTTTTGTATAGGAGTGTTGCTTCGTCAAAGTAGTGTAGGAGTTTGGTTTCGGTGTGGGAGTGTTGTTTAGTTGTAGGAGATTGGTTTCGGTGTATGATTGTGGTTTCGGTGTGGGAGTGTTGTTTCGGTGTAGAAGTGTAGGAGTGTGGTTTCATATAGGAGTGTGGTTGCGGTGTAGGAGTGTGGTTGCGGTGTAGGAGTGTAGTTTCGGTGCAGGAGTGTGGTTTTGGTGTTGGAGTGTTGTTTCGGTGTCGGAGTGTCGTTTCAGTGTAGCAGTGTTGTTTCGGTGTAGGAGTGATGTTTTTCATGTAGGAGTGTGTTTTCGGTGTATGAGTGTTGTTTCGGTGTAGGAGTGTAGGAGTGAGTGTCGTTTCGGTGTATGTGTGTTGTTTCGGTGTAGTAGTGATGTTTTTTTGTGTGGGAGTGTTGCAGTGTGGTTTCGGTGTATGAGTGTTGTTTTGTATAGGAGTGTTGCTTCGGCAAATGAGTGTAGGAGTTTGGTTTCGGTGTGGGAGTGTGGTTTACGTGTTGGAGATTGGTTTCGGTGTACGAGTGTGGTTTCGGTGTGGGAGTTTCGGAGTGTCCGAGTGTGGTTTTGGGGTACGAGTGTGGTTTCGGTGTAGGAGTGTTATTTCGGTGTAGAAGTGTAG
This sequence comes from Mordacia mordax, assembly GCA_036362905.1. NCBI lineage: Eukaryota > Metazoa > Chordata > Hyperoartia > Petromyzontiformes > Petromyzontidae > Mordacia > Mordacia mordax. Next base: position 5,073,703 of record JAZEWT010000003.1, read on the forward strand.
GAGTGTGGTTTCGTATAGGAGTGTGGTTTCGGTCTCGGAGTGCAGGAGTGTGGTTTCGGTGTAGGATTGCAGGAGTTTGGTTTCGTATAGGAGTGTGGTTTCGGTGTACGAGTGTGGTTGTGGTGTAGGAGTGTGGTTGCGGTGTAGGAGTGTCGTTTCAGTGTCGCAGTGTTGTTTCGGTGTAGGAGTGTTGGAGTGTTGTTTCGGTGTAGGAGTGCACGAGTGTGGTTTCGGTGTAGGAGTGGTTGCGGTGTAGGAGTGTAGGAGTGTTGTTTGGTGTAGAAGTGCAGGAGTGTGGTTTCGGTGCAGGAATGTGGTTTCGGTGTTGGAGTGTAGTTTCGGTGTAAGAGTGTTGTTTCGGTGTCGGAGTGTGTTATTGGTGTAGGAGTGCAAGAGTGTGGTTTCGGTGATGAAGTGTGGTTTCGGTGTAAGAGTGTTGTTTCGCTGTAGGAGTGTAGGAGTGAGTGTCGTTTCGGTGTAGGAGTGTTGTCTCGGTGTAGGAGTGTTGTTTTTTGTGTTGGAGTGTTGGAGTGTGGTTTCCGTGTATGAGTGTTGTTTTGTATAGGAGTGTTGCTTCGGCAAAGGAGTGTAGGAGTTTGGTTTCGGTGTAGGAGTGTTGTTTTGGTGTAGGAGTGTAGGAGTGTGGTTTCGGTGTAGGACTGTTGTTTTGGTGTAGGAGTGTAGGAGTGTGGTTTCGGTGCAGGAGTGTGGTTTCGGTGTTGGACTGTTGTTTTGGTGTAGGAGTGTAGGAGTGTGGTTTCTGTATAGGACTGTATGAGTGTGGTTTCGGTGTAGGAGTGTGGTTTCGGTGTAGGAGTGTAGGAGTGTAGGGGTGTGGTTTCGGTGAAGGAGTGTGTTTCGGTGTAGGACTGTTGTTTTGGTGTAGGAGTGTAGGGGTGTGGTTTCGGTGTAGGAGTGTGGTTTCGGTGTAGGAGTGTGGTTTCGGTGTAGGAGTGTAGGAGTATTGTTTCGGTGTAGGAGTGTAGCTGAGACAAGGGCGTCGGCGCCTCTGACTACTGGGTCCCCCGCCCCCCGGGCGAGGGTGGGGGTGCATCTGCACCGCCTCACGGACACTCAGAGTCCCGGTGACGCTGCGTGAGGCAATGGAGGAACTTCGCGAGAGATCAAGATCACTCTCGGCCTGGGACGCTCAGTGACCAAATGAGGAGCGGTGCCCAGGCGCCGGCTGCTTGGCCGCTGCCTCGCTCGCCGACCGACACCGCACCCCATCGTAGTCGGGGTTAAATCATCGCGCACGATTCAACACTTTGATAAAGGTGCAGCCCTGAAATTGCTCGCTCACGCCGGCAGGAGCGTCTTCACTAAAGAGATGTCTAGAGAGGCGCTCTGCAGTCAGTTTGGAGTCAGTAAGATTTGGTGTCAACTGTAAGAAACCTCATCTCATCGTCGAGCTATGTAGCTGTATTTAACAGTTGTCCAGCAAGCAATCTTAGGGCACCAGGTACAAATTATTCGGGACAGTTAGCCTAGGTCTCATGTCTTTGGCCTGCAGCAGGGATTCTCAACCTTGTACATCTCAAAACCCACTTGGGTCCAGTCTCCACAGATCACTGTGTGGCGCTCGTGGCCCACTGATGGGTCGCGACCCACCAGTTGAGAATGGCGGCTCTACAGGATATGTTGGCCTACTCTTTAACGCTGACCATACATTTTGGAGAAGGTGGGAGTACCCACACTTTATCCCACCACATTCGACTCTGGTGTACCAGCGATTTCTATTGCGCATCATCCATCTATACGTGTACACGGTGCGTATGTACGGTGTTTACTGGGGATAAGGAATTGGACAAACATCCTCATGCAGCCCTCTCGTCAAAAACGAATGCTTTCCTGAATAAATAGATTATAATTAGTTAATTAATCAGTCAATAAATGGGGCGAATATTATGTCAACCCTACCAACTTTAGTTCCAAAAAATGGGATTTTAAACTTACGGAACCTTTGATGTTTCAAATCGAAATTCTATCCACCCCCTCGCTTACATTTACAAGGTGTGTATGATTACGTCTGAAAATATTTTACGGTTCTACGCAATCACCACCCTTCTGTTCAAACCATCGAGAATGGCAAAGTCGGATTCAGTAACAGATGTTGATGTCCCGCTCCGTTTACGATATCAGTTCAGTGTAGTACCCATTTAATATTAATAACAATTGCACTTAGAGAGCTTTTCACCCGAGGGTCACAAAGGGCTGCACAGAGCTGTGGAAAGAACGGCATGTCAACCAAAAAATAATTGGAGAGGCAGTATTGGGATTGTGCGTGCATGTGGAATATTTATTTTTGTGAGAAAACGACGCTTATTGTTATAATAATAATCGCACTTCTAGAGTAATTTTCAACCGAGGGTCACAGAGCGTTGCACAGACTTGTGGGGGGGACCGACATGTCAGCAACAACAACGACATAGGAATGGCAAATCAACAACAAATAACGTTTTTTAAAATATCCTATGCTGGGTCGCAGGGGACCGGAGCCTATCCCGGCAGATATGTGATGTGAAACTAGTAGATCGCAGAGCACATTTTATCGAGGCAATTTACTCAGCAGATCAAATAACCTAGGCAGTAGTGTGTCTTTGGACGGTGGGAGGAAACCGAATTACCCGGCGAAAACCCACGCGGACACGGGGAGAGAGAACACGCAAACTCCGCACAGAAAGGCACCCGAGCCGGGAATCGAATTCGAGACTTTTTGCTGTTGGACGACAGCACTGCACATTGCGCCACCGCGCCGTTACCAGCAGGAGTGAGCGTTTTCACCGCTCTCGCCCTTTGAAGCCATCTTAACTACCGTGACGAGTAGGACCCTGTGCTGTATGAAGGGGGGTAGGGGAGGTGGGGAGTGAGTGTGTGGCCGCATCTCCAGGGTGAGACTCCTCCCGAATGCGAAGTGGAAATAGTTGGAAACAAAGCGAGCGTTGATGCCTGCCCTGGCCCGGCGCGTGCGATCGCTCTTGAGTGTTTCCTCGTAGGGTTAATCGTGCTCACGTGCAGGGCTGGCGAGCGGGAGAGCCGACGGTCGATGGAATCCGTGAAAGATGTTGACGAGCGAATGATCCGCAGGGAGTCGCAGTGGCGTTACCGTATGGTCCACGGTTTGGCTATCGGTGATATTCTCGCCCTCTGTCTGCCGAGATAGGTTCCGGTACCCCGAGACCCTGTACAGGCCTAAGCGGATCATGTTGATATATTTCTTTAGCTACATGGCTCAGCGGTTCCCTCCAGCTGAAATGAACACCAACCGACTGAAACAGCATCATCTGGGCGGCAGGATGTCTATGCATCGGTAACATTTACGCCTCACAGAAAGGAAGCCCTGGCCGAGACAGTTTGATTTTCGCCACGGGCGCATTTCCGTACGGAATGTGTGCGTATTCCCCCTGTTCTGTATGGGTTAGCTACGGCTTCTCCGGGTTCCTCCCACAAAAAAACAAACAAACCTCATTGATTAATTGGTCAATAATATAATATAGAGGATGTAATGTCTGGCAAACGTTGGTACCGACGGTCTGCATGGCTGTTCCACCCTCCCTCCCTCTGAGCGGTTTGCTGTCAAAGGCCTCCGTATCCGTGCCTAGTCCATGACGAGGTGTGGCATATGCGTGCTTTCCAAATTGTGTTATTAATAATGTTCTTAGAGTACAGATGTCGCCTCATAACAAGAACGTTCCCGGTTCGATTCCCGGCTCGCGTGCCTTTCTGTGTGGAGTTTTAGTGTTCTCCGTGTATGCGTGGTTTTTCACCGGGTACTGCCGTTTCCTCCCACAGTCCAAAGACACGCTGCTGCCTCGGTTAATTGGCTTACTGAGTAAATTTCCCCCAGTACCCTGCGATGTACTGTTATTACATCCTGGGAATAGCCCCGTCTTGCATCCTTTGTCTGCCAGGATAGGCTTCGGCCCCACGACCCTGTGCTGGATTAAGGGGGTTCTGACAATGGTGCTAATGTACTTTTATAATATTACTGTTGATAACGTGTATCACTGTATCGTTCAATGCGGAAGCTATTAATTCTGAGAGAGCAGTGAAACGGGGGGGGGGAAGGCGCCACGCGGTTAGCCAATGCCAACATTCCCCAAACTGCATCTGCAGTGTGTGACGCTCCTACGCGTTTCAATGCAAGCCACTGCGTGAATCCACAATAGGCGCTTGCTAACAACACCTGTCCCAAGGGTCAGGTTGGTTACTTGTTGGCTCAGCCGCGCGGCGTGTAAGCATCGACGCTAAGTGCGTGTGTGATGTGTGATGGCTGAGGCTGTTCTGGCGGAGCACTGCGTGGGCCCTATTGACTCATCCTGTTCAATGAAACGTGGAATGTTTTTTTACAACGGGTCACATCGCCAGTTATACGACCACGTTACACGACCACATTGCCCGTCCTGTTTGACACCAGGCAATGCACAGTCTGGTACACAAATATTGGCTTACCTGGGACCATTATTGTGTCTGTGTAAGTACACAACAGTGAGATTTATAATTAACTTTTCCAATATTAGCCGATTGCGTCAGAGCTAGGAAGTTAAGCTCGTTACGTTTAGCAATCGGCTTGGAGCAGTGTAGTGAAGTATAAATATAAAAAAATCCCGATAAACCTGCACGGTGTGGGGAGGCTGTTATCCAGCAATGGATTGATAAACGGCGCTATACACGTGTCGCCTGTATGGTGACTGCGCTCAAGGCATAACCCCGACGCGTGGCGCTCATTTCTACGCCGCTGATGCTTGTCACCATTAATAATTTACGAGAGGAGTGATTGATGCTGCCAAACTACCAGAACGGAGCGAGTCAAGGCCCTGATAAATGTTATCACAGAGGACAATAAAACCAGGGCGGCGCGGTGGCCTAGTGGTTAGCGCTGTCGCCTCATAGCAAGAAGGTCCCGGGTTCGAATCTCTCGGCTCGGGTGCCTTTCTGTGTGGAGTTTGCATGCTCTCCCCGTGTCCGCGTGGGTTTTCGCCGGGCACTCCGGTTTCCTCCCACAGTCCAAAAAGCATGCTGCTACATATGTTGATTGGCTCGTAGGCTAAATTGCCCCGCAGTGCCCGGCGATGGACTGGCGTCCCATCGTCGGTATATCCTTGCCTTGCGCCCTGTGTCTGCCGGGATAGGCTCCGGCTTCACCGTGACCCTGTACAGGACTAAGCGGTTTCAGACAATGAGATGAGATGAGACAATAAAACCTTGACCGTGGTCGGAGCAGGTGGTGCGATCAGCAATGCAACGATCTGGTGGTTCGGCGGTATTGCAAGTGGTTAGTAACAGGTTGTGAACTTTAAATCCTCCAGGGTCAATTTTACGAGCACCGTTTTTGTCTGGAAGTAAACAGAATTTGTCTTAGGTAGGGCTGTTAACGCTATGGGTACTTTTTGCCAGTATGCGATTATGCAGGTGTTAAGATCTTAACACCTGCATAATCGCCAGATACGGTAAAACCTGTTGTAATCTTATACGGTAAAACCTGTTGTAATCTTATAGAATTTGTCTTGTGAACGGGCTGATCCCCGCCATAGGAACGTGGACGTTTCATCGATGGGCTATAAAGGTGACGTCACCTTGTCTCTTGAGGGCTCGCTTTTCGAATGGATTAGGGACTCCAGGGCGGCACCGGTGGCTCAGTGGGTAGCGCTGTCGCCTCCTCACAGCAAGAAGGTCCCGGGTTCGAATCTCGGCTCGGATGCCTCTCTGTGTGTGGAGTTTGCGAGTTCTCTCCCCTTGTCCGCGTGGGTTTTCGCCGGGCACTCCGGTTTCCTCCCACAGTCCAAAAAACATGCTGCTGCATAGGTTAATTGGCTCGCAGACTAAATTGCCCTCAGTGCCCAGTGATGGACTGGCGTCCCATCATGGCTTGCGCCCTGTGTCTGCCTGGATAGGCTCCGGCTCACCGCGACCCGAAACAGGACTAAGCGGTTTCTGACAATGAGATGAGAATACGTGCTTTTCTCATGTTTTGTAAAAAGAACCATCAATTATCACTTAATATCAGTATGGTTTAAAGGTTTTCATAAAAGGAAAAGATTATTGTAGTCTTATACAGTCAGTGTTTGGCCACCCGCTTTTAGTCTGTGTTCCTAGATAGATTTATTTTGTGTTCAAAATGTTTTATTTCTACTTTGGAGTGCGGTAAAAGCGGGTAATTAAAAAAAAATATTTTTTATCCTATTTTATTTTCTATTTTTTATTAGTGCTTTAAACTTCATCGCCCGCTGCACGGCCAATCAGGCGGCTCGCCCAGCGAGCCTCCGAGTCCCACCAATCGGAGCCGCCCGCCCTCCCCGCGCGCCCCTCCCCCCGCAGCGCCCCCGTGCGCTATGATCCGTAACAGAGAAAGGATCGTTTCTATGGCGGGACCAGGATCTGCTTTGTCACCGCTCTTCAAACTTTCTTTTTCACTAGACTGCATTGTTATCCGAGTTATGCCTGCGTGCAAAATTTCAGTTCTCCAGCTATATCGAAAAAGTCAGTGAGAGATCGGAATACATTTCATTTGTCAACATTTCTTCTTCTTATTCTCTTTACATCGACACGGTGTCGATGTCCTAGTGAGGTTTTCGTGGCTGTGGTCACCGAGGTGACCTACTGCACGGTTTTACAGGCCACGTGCAGGTTGCGTGATACTCCATCGCGGGGCACTGGGGGACGATTTAACCAACTGTCAATTAACCTGGGCGTGTATTTTGAACGGTGGGAGGAAACCGGAGCACCCAGCGAAAACCCACGCGGACACGGGGAGAACTCGCAAACTCCACACAGAACGGCACCCGAGCCGGGGAACCGAACCCGGAATCATCTGTCAAGATTTGTCTCATGGCTAACATCAATAAAGATTATTTGAAACAGTCCTGGGCTTTCCTTAGGTTGACTTAGCCTCCAATGAATATCTGGTGTGGTGCGTAAACATTGTAACGAGGGAGAAAAGGGCGGCCAGGCGTTTGTTGTATGGCAGGAACCCTGCACCCAGAGCTTGCAAGCTCACTTGGAATTTTCATTCATTCATCCATTATCAATGCCCGCTAAATCCTGTACAGAGTCGTGGGGGGGGGGGGGCAGAACCTATCCCGGCTGAGAGAGGGCGCAAGGCATGGAAATACTCAGGATGTGACGCCACGGTGGCCCAGTGGGTAGCAGCAAGAAGGTCCGGGTTCGAATCTCGGCTCGGGTGCTTTCTGTGTCAAGTTTGCATGTTCTCCCCGTGTCCGCATGGGTTTCCACGGGTACTCCGGTTTCCTCCCACAGTCCAAAAAACATGTTGCTGTATAGGTTAATTGGCTTGCAGACTAAATTGCCCGCAGTGCCCGGTGATGGACTGGCGTCCCATCGTGGGTATACCCCTGCCTTGCGCCCTGTGTCTGCCGGGATAGGCTCCTGCTCACCGCGACCCTGTACAGGACTAAGCGGTTTCTGACAATGATGAGATGCGATATGAGATGTGATGCCAGTACATCGCAGGGCACACTTTTTGGGGCAATTTACTCAGCAGGCCAATTGACCTGGGCAGCAGCGTGTCTTTGGACGGTGGGAGGAAACCGAAGTACCCGGGATTCTTTTTTGTTATTTTTTGCTATAACAATAAATGTCTATTATGTGCCATCCCGTGCTGGCCTTCACAGCTGCTTCTCGCCAACAGCTCTTGTCCCATCAGTCCGTTAAGGCCGTACGCGGGACCTTTGTCTTTGCGCGACACTGCAGACAGCAAGGCCATCGTGGACGGGAACCTGAAGCTGATCTTGGGCATGGTGTGGACGCTGATCCTGCACTACTCCATCTCCATGCCCATGTGGGACGACGAGGATGAGGAGGAGATGAAGAAGCAGACGCCCAAGCAGCGTCTGCTCGGCTGGATTCAGAACAAGCTGCCCGACGTTCCTGTGACCAACTTCAGCCGCGACTGGCAGGATGGCAGGGCCCTGGGGGCGCTCGTCGACAGCTGTGCGCCAGGTAATTTGGGGGCACACGGTGCCGTCCGGCGCTGGCGCTGCCGATGCGGCAGAGTTTGTGGAACTGTGTCGCTCGGTCGAGCCCCGTGGCACCGTGGCCGGGTACGCGGATCTCAGGCCGGTGCCAGTGGAGGTGATGCCCAACAGTCCTGCTCGAGGCGGTTCGATTCCCGCCTCGGGCTCCTTTCTCTGTGGAGTTTGCATGTTCTTTTCTCCTGTTTTGTGTGGGTTTTCTCTGGGTTCTCCGGTTTCCTCCCACAACTTCAAACACTCATTAATTAATTGGCCGAAAACGTCATAATATGTTAGAGGCAGCGTCTGGCGAGTTAGCGCCAGCTAACCCCGTGGCCTAACTTCCCCCTTTCTGCAGGGTTCCTCGTGCCTCTGAGTCATTCTCTTCGAGTGAAAACCTTCCAAATTGTACGAGTACGGTGCCACGCGCTCAAAATTACATTCGTTATTATTTTACCAGGTGAAGCCCACTGAGCTATTATCTATTTTTCAGATACGAACCGACTTCACGTGATAGCTCATCTTAGTGGCTTACATCATCACCGTGGAAATTCATAGTCGCAGAATGAGATCCTGACAAAACTCCAAACAGGCGCTGATGTTCATTTGGCCAGATCGGTGAATGTTGTGAAACCTACTTCAGTACAATACTGTGAATAATGGTAAATTTTATAATGAGGCGATGATTAATATTCAGGCCCTCATAAAGGAGAGAGTGAGATAGACACACGTTCCCTCGTACAGTGACTACAGTGGATATTCATTAAGTAATTAATTGGGCGATGGCATCATAATGTGTAGGACGCAGTGTCTAAAACAATGTTGCCACTGGCTAACCACGTGGCTGCCTTACCCCTCGCCTCTCTGTGGTTTCTTCGCGCCACTGAATTGTTCTCTTTTACAATTAACGGAAGTGTGCGCAACGCGTTACTAATTGTATTTAAAGATTTAACACCTGCGTGTTTTTCGAACCAGGATTACTGTTACCGTATTCCGCGGATTGTTGGACACTCTGGACACGCCGGAGAGTAACATGAAGTCTTGTCTCACTAGAACACACATGCACACTTTTGGTGGATTTTACAACACAACTTCAAATTTGTCTTCAAATTGCGCGCGAAAGCGAGTGTGTCTTGTAATCTGGAGGGGTCTGCACGTCGTGATTGCGGGGCTTGTTTAATAGTTTTAATACTTTATTTTATGATGACATACAATCTCATGAATCTGTATTTCTCTGTGGCCATGGCTCAGGTGGGCCACTCCAGGAGGCTTTGTGGGACAAAGTAGTCCCATGGGCTTCTCTGTCCGAAACAACAGCTTTGGAGTTCTCCATAGCTATTGTTTTGGGATATCAGTGTCGAGTGGTCCTTTTATCTTGTTTGCGACCTTTCGCTCCCGCCAACTTGTGGACATCATCATGTGTGGCAGGTGAAATGTCGTGAAGGAGATATACGGAACACTCGACACGGATATCCTGAAAGACCAGCTACGGAGAGCGATTCTCGAGCCGTGACGAACCTACGCCGCTACGTTGGATGGTCTCCCGTCAACCGCGTGGGTTCATGTGTTGCAGGCCTCTGCCCGGACTGGGAGACGTGGGACCCCAGCCGGCCGGTGGAGAACGCACGCGAGGCGATGCAGCAGGCCGACGATTGGCTGGGAGTCGCTCAGGTGACCTGCGCTGCCCCCTCTCCTCACCGCTCGCTTAGCCAACACGATGCTTGGATAATAATTTTCATACGATTTGTAACGCGCCGCGCAACTTCCATGACAAGACACGGGTACGGAGGTGCGAGTAAATGCAGAGAGGGGTTGGGAGAAGGAAGGTAACCATGCAGTCAGCTCGCGCCAACATTTGCCTCACACCACATCCTATACATTGTGATGCTATCCGTCAATTAATACATTCGTAGTTTTGTTTTCGTCGAGGAAACTGGAGAACTTGAAGGAAACCCCACACATAATAGGGGGAGAATACTAACTGCAATTAGCAAGGTGTCCGTGGCAGGAATCGAACCGCCTCAGGCAGGACCTTCTTTCTGTGCGGTTCAGATCTTACCACTCCACCACCCTGCTGCACACGAGGGATTTTGCCTGAGGGCATGAGTTTGGCAGAGATAGAGCTTTGAAATTCCAAGCAGGGAGGCTTTCTTCCAGCAGTGGTTAGACTATGGCTGATTATGATGATTGCATCAGTGTACAGTCAGTGGGATTATGCATGTTTTTGTTTGGCTCATCTCACCTCATTGTCAGAAACTGCTTTGTCCTGTACCGGGTCGCGGTGAGCCGGAGCCTATCCCGGCAGACACAGGGTGCAAGGCAGGGATATACCCACGATGAGACGCCAGTCCATCACCGGGCACTGAGGGCAATTTAGTCTGCAAGCCAATTAACCTATGCAGCAGCATGTGTTTTGGACTGTGGGAGGAAACCGAAGTGCCCGGCGAAAACCCACGCGGACACAGGAAGAGAACATGCAAACTCCACACAGAAAGGCACCCGAGTCGAGATTCGAACCCGGGACCTTCTTGCTGTGAGGCGACAGCACTACCCACTGGGCCACCGTGCTGCCTTTTTATTTGGCTTTGTGTGTGAATTCTATGTGTGAAGTGACAAAACTATTTTAGTAACGTCTTGGGTCTAGCCTTACTCTCGTGAACATATAAGCACTGGGAAGACAAAGGCGGCTGGGCATAGTATTGGCCACACTGTGGCACCGTGCATCATAGGTGCTTGTTAACATCACTTGCCCTCATAGCCTTTATGGAGAGAGAATAGATAGATGTTTATTATTATAACAGAAAGTACCCAGTGAGCTTGCAAACTCTGTATGCGGGATTCCTGTAATAAAACACTGGCTCCTAACGCTATCTCTAACACTGGGTCCTGTTTCTAAGACTGGCTCCTATTTCTAACACTCGATAAATAGATGTTCATCATTACAGCAGAAATTACCTTGTGAGTTTGCAAGCTCCGCATACAGGATTGCTGTGACGCAACCAAATCAACGTGACAGCGCATGAAGCCAGAGTGCAGACAAAGCAGTCTGATCCTTTTATTTTCTCTTTGCGGGTCTGGTGCAGGTTATCGCTCCGGAGGAGATCGTCGATCCCAATGTAGACGAACACTCAGTCATGACCTACCTATCGCAGTTCCCCAAGGCCAAGCTGAAGACGGGGGCTCCCCTCCGACCCAAGCTGAACCCAAAGCGGGCGCGCGCCTATGGACCGGGTAACGCTCCGCTCGCTCTCCGTTTGCGTTAACTTGGGATGCGTGCCGCGCGCTGTATGGCCCCAAAACGCACCAAGCCTGGCACAGGCGCCGTGGTTACGTCACCGCCGCTGGGCGGCGAACGACGATTGTTGTTGTTGCGCGCGCGTTCGTTCGCCCGTGTGCGCGCGCGCGTCTGGGGAACAGTAGCGCAGCGATTCAACAATGACCACAGCAACGGCAGCAGGCAGAATCCTAACCTGTCTCGCGCCTCCTCTCGGTCGACTTAGCCTTAAATTAATACCTATTAGACATCATCGCTGGAGGGATGATCGACATCGTTCTGCCAACGACGCCCTCTGTAACGCCCATAGCTGTCCTTAACAGGTGCTTGCTAACAGCACTTGGGGGGGGGGGATCCCTGTGTCCGTGTGCGTGGCAGGCGTTGAGCCGAATGGTAACTACGTGATGCGGGCGGCCCACTTCACGGTGGAGACCATCAGTGCCGGCTCAGGAGAGGTCCTCGTCTACTTGGAGGACCCGGAGGGACACAAGGAGGAGGTGAGATCTTCGCTCGCCACGCCACCGGCGTCGTCAGCAAGCGACCGCCGCTCAACGATTATTATTACAGTAGAAAGTACACAGTGAGTTTTCAAGTGCTAGATGCAGGATTCTTGCGACACAATAAATGCCGGAACAGAAAGGCACTCAAGGAATATAAATTGGTGTTATTTTCATTTTCCACCAGTTTTATCCTGACCATACTAATGCCGTTTTTCCATGAGACAAAACATCCATCAGGATCTCTCTCTCTGAGAGCTGTGAAAGCTTTGTGTCAGACAGTAGATCATAGAAGCGAATATCACAGAGCTTCTTCTGGTATCTCTTCAAGTGACCTCTGGTCCACACAATAAGGGGCAGCACTTTACATCGTGCCCTTCCATGACGGTCAGGCTGGATGCTGCCAGAGCATCTCAAAACCCTCGTTTTGCAAGCGGGCCCTGTTGTTTTGCTCCGTGACATGACGCGCATTTTCTCTTCGCTGTTCCAGGCCAAAGTGACGTCGAACAACGACAAGAACAGGACTTTTTCTGTCGTCTACTTTCCCAGAGTGGCCGGGCCTCATAAGGTAAACACGGGGATTTACCCGGGCATTAGTCTTATGCTCAGAATGAAAAACACAATTCTAAGAGTCATCTGTAACCAGATCATCTGCTCCCACCAGGTGTCAGAAAATGGTCAACATATAATTCAGAACTGAACATTTTGCTTCCCGCACGGTGGCAGCTGGAGCTCTGTGCAGCGCTTTGTGACCCTCGGGTAAATAGCGCTCTATGAATATTGTGTGTCTCAGTAACATTGTGAGGCCTTCAGAGTATGGGGGGGGGGGGGGGGGAGCACGAAGGCATTGTGAGTTGCACTACCGCCTCATAGCAAAAATGGCCTGGGTTCAATTCTCGGCTTGGGTGCCTGTCTGTGGGGAGTGTGCATGTTCTCCCGTATCTGGGTGGGTTTTCACTGGGTACTCCAGTTTTCTTCCACAATTCAAAAACACCTCGCCTAGGTTATTTGCCTTGCTAATTTGCCCTTGGTGTCCTGAGATGTTATAACTTTCTTACCCCTCCCCACTGGACAGCTGTTAAAAAGAGGCCACAATAATGCACCATTGGTTTGGATCATGTAAAACATACGTGTCATAAGCGTGCCTCTACCCGACACAGCCAGTTTGTAAGGTTTGTCAAGCGAACAAAACGTGACGATTGTTTATCACAGCACACCAGTGCCTTGGAGAGCAACCCCGTGTTTACAGTGCCTAATAAAACTGATCACAATTATAACAATAATAACAATTGCATGTATAGAGTGCTTTTCACCCGAGGGTCACAAATCGCTGTACAGAGCTACGGAGTGAATGGCATGTCAACGACATATGAATGGCAAATCAGCAAGAGTAACGGTATTTTGGGTTTTTATTTATCAGCGAAACATCGTATTCCATTGTTAATCAGTGTCCATGGAGAGACGTGGTGCAGTGCCGGTGTCTTGCTTACCGCGCCGCACTGCGAGACCGACGATGGCATAGGTTCGATACCTACCCATGGCTAACGCCCACGACGAATATCTGAACCAGGTCCTGTGCTTCGCCTCTGTGCTGACTTACGTGAGCACCCGGTACTGTAATCATCGGCACCGGGGAGACAAAGGCGACTGAGGAGGTCGCTGGCCACACAAACCCACTCGTGCGGCCTGCCAATCTTCCTGTGCGCCCGCTAACAGCGCCTGCCCGGTCGCCGAGTGAAGGCCCGTGCGGGTTGACCCGGCGTCTCTGTGCGTGTCGTCCCCCCACCCCTCCCCCCCACGCCAGGTCACGGTGCTGTTTGCAGGACAGCACATCAACAAGAGCCCGTTCGAGGTCGAAGTCGCGATGCCCCAAGGCGACCCAGCAAAGGTGACGGCGAAAGGCCCGGGGCTCGAACCCACGGGCAACATCGCCAACAAGACGACCTATTTCGACATATTCACGGCAGGTGTGATGCTACCTCCGCCTGCTGGGGCACGCTGTGCGCTGCTGTGAGCTGAAGGCCCCGATGCTTCCAGCAAAAGCTGGTGCCAACGCACTGATGAGCTGTCATTAGGTCCTCTTCATTCAATCCACTACTCCCCTCCACGTGCTACTCTCCTACCTCCTCTCTCATCTCCCTACTTCCGACAACACACTCTCCTACCTCTCCCCTCTCATCTCACTACTTCCCTCCACGTACCACTCTCCAACCTCTCCCCTCTCATCTTACGACTCCCCTCCACGTACCACTCTCCAACCTCTCCCCTCTCATCTCACTACTCTCCTCCACACACTCTTGTACCTCTCTCCTCTTATTTCACTCTACTCCCCTCCACGTACCACTCACCAACCTCTCCCCTCTCATCTCACGACTCCCGGCCACTCACTCTCCTACCTCTTCCCTCTCGTCGGTGTCACCTGTGCCACACACTCAACGGTCTTAATTGCACGGTGGCGGAACGAGTAGCACTGCTGCCTCACAGTGAGATACCCGGGTTCGATTCCTGGCTTGGGTACCCTTCTGTGTGGAGCTTGCGTATTCATCCCGTGTCCGCATGGGTTTTCTCTGGGTCCTCTGCTTTCCTACCACAGTACAAACACCCAATTGCCATCTAGGTTAATTCCCCTGACTAAATTGCCCTCGGTGCCTTGAGATGTTGTAACTTGTTTAGCCCTCCCTGCTGGACAGCATCGCTTGACGGTTCCTTCGACCTCAGAAGCGATCCGACTGCCGCTGTGGCTCTGCTCTCGTCAGGAGCGGGCGTGGGCGACGTGCACGTGGAGGTGGTGGACCCGAGCGGGCAGAAAGAGTCGGTGGAGGTGTCGGTGGAGGAGAAGGGCGAGAGCGTGTACCGCTGCACCTACCGGCCCCTCGTCGAGGGCACGCACACCATCCACGTGTACTTCTGCGGCGGCCCCATCCCTCGCAGCCCCTACTCGGTGCTCATCGGGGAAGGTAGAGGAGTCGCGTCACGTCGAGCGATCTGTTTATGCTCATGCTATGGGTACTTTTTGCCAGTGTACATATAGTCTTATATGTTTATGCTCATGCTGATACTTTTGCTTCTGCCGATGCTCATAATACTGCTCCTGATGTTGCTGCTGCTGCTACTGCTGTTACACCTGCTGCTGCTGCTGCTGCTGTTGCTGATGCTGTCCCCTGCGCGTCCACAGCTTTCCGCACGGTCCTCACCTGATTTCACTGTTGCCGTGTTCTCTCTCTCCGTCAAAGCTGTCCTTCCGTGGCGGGCGCAGCTGTCATCGCTCTCTTGGACGATCCCGTCGCCCGTCGCGCCTCTGCCAGCTCTCTCTTGCCACCTCCTCTGTGGCGCCGCGCGTCTGGGCTCTGACCTTTGCACTCGTTCCTCTTCCTTTCTGCGGCTCCTCGATCGCTCGCGATGAGCGGCGGAGCGACGTAAGTGACGCGGGCGGTGCCGTGTGTTTAATCTGAGCGTTAGCATGCCGTGGTCGATTCCGTTTCGTACATCGGCAAGCGGCAGCGGCGAGCGACATCACAACCGATTGTGGGCTTCTCTAGGTCAGCTCGGCCCTAAGCGCTTGATGTTGACCCACATAACTCCGGTGTGTTCCAGGCTCACGGCTTGAACCCGGTGGCAAACCTGTCAGTACTGCGGGTTGTATTAACCACAGCAGTATGCGCCGTACGAGTCAACGACGCGCTACGGCACCGGCGAACAGAGTTCGATTCCCGCTCACGGCCAACACTAGTGATGATTATCAGAACCGGTCCTGGGCCTCCCCTAGGTCGACTCAGTCTGAAATGAGTACCTAACGCAGTGTGGAAATATCGCCACTAGAGTGTGGTGCCGGCCACTCACCCACCACTGTGTCGCTCGCTAACAGCACGTCCTCCACACGGTGCGTTGACTCTGCACGGGGGTGGGATGTTTGTCTTGCAGCGTGCAACCCGCTGGCGTGCCGCGCCGTCGGGAGGGGGCTGCAGCCCAAGGGGCTCCGAGTGAAGGAGGTGGCGGAGTTTAAGGTTCACACGAAGGGAGCGGGCAGCGGCGACCTCAAGGTCACCATCAAGGGTCCCAGTGAGTGACGGTTCACGGCACTTGTCCCACAAAGTCCGTCAAGGTTTTACAGACGGGGGGGGGGATCTTTGGCAGCACCGACGGTCATAAAGACGACGATCGATGGTGACCACGGTGACGTGTGTGTGCGATAGAGGGGAGCGAGGAGGTGGTGAAGCAGAAGGACCTTGGCGATGGAGTGTTCGGGTTCGAGTACTATCCGACGAGCATCGGCAAGTACACCATCACCATCACTTGGGGCAACCAGAGTATCCCACGCAGGTGAGGTCCCACGTTTAACAAGATTCTCCTGGGACGTCGGCATATCATACCTTGGTTTGAAAGTATTGCTGGCTGGCTGGCTGCCAGGACATCACGTCTGGAATAAGGACCAAACGAACAGACAGACGGAGAGGTCCCAGGCACGCACGTGTTGTTAGTATAATTTATAAGCGGAAGCGGAAATTACGTTGGCCATGCTGTGCGCGTGTCATCTCGCCATGCTGTGCGCGTGTCATCTCGCCATGCTGTGCGCGTGTCATCTCGCTTGCATGCATCACCTCCCTGTCGTTTGTGCGCGCCTGTCGGTATCCGCCGCAGCCCGTTCGAGGTGACGGTGGGCAACCCGGCGGGGCCGCAGAAGGTGCGCGCGTGGGGGCCGGGACTCGAGACGGGAGTTGTTGGCAAAGCGGCCAACTTTGTGGTGGAGGCCGTGGGTGGAGACGTCGGCACGCTCGGTGGGTTTGTGTCTCGACGCTGCTGCAACTCAGAAAACAAATGAAAAAAGTAGTGTAAATCTTGGTTCCGCGTATAATTTAGCACAATTCCGTCTGTTGATTTTATTTTTAATCTAGCATTCGACCGGCATGCATAGTGGCGGAAGTGGAAAATTGCTGCCCCCTGCCTGCGCGGTGAAGCAAAGGTCACTGGAAGGATCTCAATAGTTCTGTGATATAATAATAATAGTTGCACTTCCAGAACGTATTTCACCCGAGGGTCACAAAGCGCTGCACAGAGCTGTGGAGAGAACGCGTCCGCTTCTTTGGGTGGCAGGTGATTACGTAGGCCAAACGGAAAATGAAAATACAAATTAAAAAACCCCAGCGGATTCCTTCCTCAGGCAGTCCCCGGATTACAAATTAGTTTTATTCCCGAGTTCCATTCCTACGTCGATTCGTCCACAAGTCACAACAAAATATTTAATCTTGTGCTGTATACCGCACGCGATCTACTCTACACTGTAATTAACATTGGCTTACAAGAGCTCGCTCGTAAATCAAAGCGTATGGAAGTCGTTAAGTCTGGGATCTGCCTGCGCCGATAAAAACAAATTTCTAGGTAAAGTGCGTAAGCCTGAGAACGCAAGGTGACGATCGCGGGACGCTCCCTTCAGCACTGTCGCCGACTCCCGCACGCAAGGAGTTTCGCTAACACGTGGGCGCCGTTGCTGTCACCCACCCCGTGCTGCCAGGATTTTCCATCGAGGGCCCCTCGCAGGCGCGCATCGAGTGCGACGACCGCGGCGACGGCTCGTGCGATGTGCGCTACTGGCCCACGGAGCCCGGCGCCTACGCCGTGCACGTGCTGTGCGACGACGAGGACATCTTGGAGAGCCCTTTCATGGCCGAGATCCAGGCCGCGCAGACCGAGCACCACCCCGAGCTGGTACGTGCGCGCGCGCGCATGTCTACGTACCTGGCCAGTTATTATTATTATCAATTGTTAATTAGCAGACGCCCTTATCAAGGAAGACTTACATCATTATAGAGGTGTAGTGAGGAAACCACAGAGCGCCGAGGGGAAGGCAGTCATGCATTCAGCCGGCAGCCAACATATGCCAGACACTGCGTTATGTTGTGATGTTATCGGCCAGTGAATTAATGAGTAGAGTATTTTTTTAGATGTGAGAGGAAACCGAAGAACCCGGAGGAAACCCACGCAGAACAGGGGGAGAACACACAGAAAGGCACCCCAGGCAGGAATCGGACCGCCTAAGGCAGGACTTTCTTTCCATGAGGTGCATATGTTACCACTGTGCCAGTCTACTGCCAGTCATCTGAGTCAAGCCATGGTACCTCAATCTGTCCAGTAAACTCCTTTCGGTGAGCTTTCGACACTTCACGTGGCCTCAAGGTGCAGCTGGCTTGGCACTAGCGCGATGATGATGTCACCGCCACTTAGTGGTGAATGGCGGTTAATAATAATAATAATTAAGAATTCTTTAACAATAATTCTTGTTATTATGCGTGAGTGTAATATGGAGCGGAAGTGCAGCGGTTAGTGTGCGTTGCGCTACGAACCCGACAGCCCGATTGCGATTTCCGCACGTGGCCAACAACCAGTGCCGATAATCTGAACCAATCCCGGGCCTCGCCAGGCTCGGAGCAGCCTTAACATGAATGCTTGGTGTAGTGTGTACAAATCAACAGTGGACAGACAAAAGTGGCCGAGCCTAGTTCTGGCGTCGGTCAGTTCGAACATTTGCTGTACCGCAGGAATCCCGCATCTAGACCTCGCAAGCTCGCTGCGTATATTTTTGTTCTCCTCATAAACATCTATCCATCCGCGTATCTAATGCCGTCCGCTGAACATGCGTGCCGGCCTTTATAAGCGCTCAGCACAAACAACGTGGGAAATGTACGCTGATAATCTGTGCTTCTGCCAATGCGTGCAACGCCGGGGTCCTGAGTCGTCGGATGCCAGTCACCTCATGTGGTTGGCGGCGTTCGTTTGTCGAGCTGTCGTGACCCGCTTGATGTCTTCCCCCTTCTTGTGCTCCCTTCCAGGTGAAAGCGTTTGGACCTGGATTGGAACCCGACGGAAATATGATCAACAAACAGAGCAGCTTCACTGTGGATGCCAAAGCTGGGGGACCCGGTACACTGAAGATCTACGCCCAGGTGACGGCGGGTTGGAGCGAGGGCTGTATGTTAGTTGCTTGCTAATGTTAGCTTCCCTTTTGAATGCGCCATTTCGCAACTCATCGTGGTAAGCTGTCTTAGAATTCTAAATGGAAATCAATGATTTAATTCAAGGTCAAGAGGTCATCACGGAAAGTGCCATTGATGCCACCAGAATGTCTAATTGTTTCATTCTGCCAGCCCATGCCATTCTCTCAAGGTCGACTCCCGACCACCAAAAACTATGCGCATGGTCCCATAAAAAAAAATTATAGTACTCATACACCACGTTATAACGCACACAAATTCCACGCCTACTCATGGACGAGATGCACCACCTCTGCCTTCCGCTTGATCACCAACTCCTGGGTGCCATCTTAACGTCTGTCTCCGTAACTTGCCACACGTGCCGATATCCGATCGTAACTCTGGAATGCTTTTGAATATTTTGGTTGTGCACTTGTGAGGTCGATCAGTTTGCGGAACCAGCTCCAGCTCCTCCCTCCTCCCTCCCCCCCGTGTTTCCCCGCTACTGGCTTCTGGCACAGGACGCAGAGGGACTACCGATCGAGGTTCAGTCGAAGGACAACCACGACGGGACCTTCTCGTGCAGCTACATGCCCCGGCGGTCCATCAAGCACACGCTCATCCCCACGTGGGGCGACGTCAGCGTGCCTCTCAGCCCTTTCAGGGTTTGCCTCCCGTTTCCTTCGCTGTGGCCTCCTCCATAATGCGGTCTCTCTCCTCTCACTACTGCTGTAGCTTCCCTAGGAGATTCTTTGTTGGCATTTGGCATAAATTACCCCTGGGGAAAAGATCGGGACCAAAGCAGCTACGGGGTACCCAGAAAATAATCGAGGTGCGTCTAATATTGCCTCAAATTTCAAATTGATCCATTATTTGTTTTGTTCCTGTGACAGCAAACCAATACATGATTCTCAATATTGTTTCAGTTCCAACTCCAGGTAGTGTGAGGTATAAATCAGCAACGTTTTATTTGTTTTATTTGGTAAATCGGTGAGTTTTTTTTTTTAAGCTAGAAGAAACCGTCGAGCTGTATATCTATTTTCTGACAGTTGTCTAGCAGAGAGGAGTAAGCAAGGTACAGCATCTTAAGGCACCAGCGGCAATTTAGTCAGGGTCGTTAACCTAAGCAGCATGTCTTTGGAATGTGGGAGTAAATTTGAGTACCTGGCAAAAACCTATGCGG
The DNA here is from genome assembly GCA_036362905.1 of Mordacia mordax. Lineage (NCBI taxonomy): Eukaryota > Metazoa > Chordata > Hyperoartia > Petromyzontiformes > Petromyzontidae > Mordacia > Mordacia mordax. The sequence goes on from JAZEWT010000003.1 coordinate 5,093,592, forward strand.
ACACGGGGAGAGACACCCGAGCCGGGAATCGAACCTGGAACCTTCTTGCGGTGAGGCGGCAGCCTCAGAGAAAACGGTCAATCTGTCCGGACAAGTCCTTCGCCTGTACAGAAATATCGAGGCGTGAGGTTCATCGATACAATCGCCACAGCGATAGCAACGAGAGCGTGACGAGGAAGCGACTGAATGCTGGCTGCGAGCGTTAGTGGAGCGAATCAGCAAATGCGGGGAACAGCGAGACTGCTCGACGACAGACTCAGTCGAGGAGCCAAGGCAAAATCGACCTTGGAGTGAGCTCTTCATTAGCCCGGTGTCTCTCGTGGTCCCAGGTGAACGTTGGAGAGGGCAGTCACCCACAGAAGGTCAAGGTGTATGGTCCTGGTGTGGAGAAGACCGGCGTGAAGGCCAACCAGCCCACCTACTTCACAGTGGACTGCAGCCAAGCAGGCCAAGGTAACTTAGGGATAAGAACACGGTAACGGTGCAGCCCTGCAATCACTTACTCATGCCACCGCTTGCGTAAGTTGCTCAAAAGAGTGCTGGACAGCCCATGTTGAGAGTGTTTGGGCCTGTTCTTCCATGCCAGACGTTTTGTAAAAATACCCAAACTTCACCCAACCAAATGGTCTAAACGTGGTGTACCTGTTAATGTATCGTAAAACCTTCTCCACCTGACACAACCAATCAGTAAAGTCTTGTCACGTGAACAGAACGTGCCAGTTCTTTACTGTTTCAGCACACTGGTGCGTTGGAGATCACACCGGCAACATTTACATTGAAATACTGCGTTTTGCTGAAAATTACAATCAGCGTCATCAGGAACTTGCACCAATTGGGGACAAGCGGATTTTATGGATAACATTGGTTACGAAAGTGTTCCCATTAAAGTTACAAACCTGTTCATATATTTATGGGGGCGATTTCAAAAACCCACATCACTCTTTCATCCGCCACATTTTGGGGCCCAAACCAAAGGCTGGGGGGGGGGGGCTCGTGTCCGAAGCTGTAACGTGTAGATGGTTTGCCAATGTCAGGACGACGGCACCGAATCAATGCGATTCCGCGACCATTGCAGGCGACGTCAGCATCGGCATAAAGTGTGCCCCCGGGGTGGTGGGGGCAGCCGAGGCCGACATTCACTTCGACATCATCAAGAACGATAACGACACCTTCACCGTCAAGTATTCTCCGCCCGGCGCCGGCCGCTACACCATCATGGTGCTGTTTGCCGACCAGGTAAGCGACCGCCGGCTGTAAAAGCTCACCATGTGCCGTTTGAGAGGTTCACTGATTTTGCTCCCACGCTCATTCATTCGCTAATAACACTTTAATATATAAAGGACCGCGGAGTTGGGTAACTCTTGGTAGCTCCGATTCACTGTTTGGCCACCTTGCCGCTTGCCTGCGGGTTTCTCGTTCCTCCGAGTTGCCGTCTACGAGAGCGATAGAACACCATGCGGCGAAGCTTTACAAATTGCAATTATCATTTTATTTATAGGGCGGCGCGGTGGCCCAGTGGTTAGCGCTGACGCCTCACAGCAAGAAGGTCCTGGGTTCGAATCTCTCGGCTCGGGTGCCTTTCTGTGTGGAGTTTGCATGCTCTCCCCGTGTCCGCGTGGGTTTTCGCCGGGCACTCCGGTTTCCTCCCATAGTCATAAAAAACATGCTGCTGCATAGGTTAATTGGCTTGCAGACTAAATTGCCCGCAGTGCCCAGTGATGGACTTACGTCCTGTCGTGGGTATATCCCTGTCTTGCGCCTTGTGTCTGCCGGGATAGGCTCCAGCTCACCGCAAGCCCGTACAGGACTAAGTGGTTTCTGACAATGAGATGAGATGAGATAATGCCGCAGTTGGTGTGTCATGCCATATTCTTGGAGTGTTCCTATTGGCTGGTCGTGTCACATGACAACTGTGCAGAGGATCTCGCTAATCAGCTATGGGATGTGTTCTCTCGGCTTGGAAGTTGATTGCGTCGTCACTATCTCGCGGTCAGCGTAGACCACTAGTCTAGTTGGCTGCAGGCAACCGTAAATGCCAGTTAGTAAAATAACGCAAACTCACGAGCGGTGAGGGATGCAAGCAGCGTGACGGAGTACGAATTGCTGCTGTTGCCGCTGCTGACATTGATGGCGATGGTCGAAGCGACTGAACCCGTACATGCGTCTCGTCGACCAGGAAATACCCGTGAGCCCTTTCCGGATCCGCGTGGATCCATCTCACGATGCCAGCAAGGTGAAGGCGGAGGGCCCGGGCCTCAGCAAGACTGGTGAGGATTAATGCCTGCTTGTGCCGAAAGACCTGGTTTTATCTACGAGTACATTTTGGAGTTCCTTTTTAATTTTCTTATAGTCTCTCAAATCTCACTGCAGGGATTGAGTCCCTTAAATGGTGATCGTGTTTTGTAAGGATGTTGTGTGAACTTAAAAAAAAAAGTAAACAGACGGGTTGATTTGAGATCATAGATACCCTTGATAAACTTCTGCAGAGATATTAATAATATTAATATTTTTATTTCTTAAGCACCTTTCACCCGAGGGTCACAAAGCACTGAATATTGCATAATTACATCTCATCTCATCTCATTGTCTGAAACCGCTTAGTCCTATACAGGGTCACGGTGAAGCCGGAGCCTATCCCGGCAGACACAGGG
>JAZEWT010000003.1:5096269-5107091 GCA_036362905.1 Mordacia mordax
AGCCGAGAGATTCGAACCCGGGACCTTCTTGCTGTGAGGCGACAGCGCTAACCACTGGGCCACCGCGCCGCCCCATAATTACATTCAAAGCCTCAATATAGCGTGGCAGCGGCAGTGCTGTGGCAACATGCATGGCCCACAACAAGAAGGGTCTAGGTTCGATTCCCAACTCAAACATCTTTCTGTGTCGAGTTTGTATGTTCCCCTGTTGTGCAGGGGTTTGCTCCAGCTATTCTGATTTCTTCCGATAGCTAAATTAGTCAGCATATTGCCTTATCCAGCCAATTGCTCTGGAAGGGGGGGGGGGTGGGGGAGAGGCGAGCTAGATTTTTATCAACGCACAGAACTTTTGTGATTACACCTGCAAGAACTGTCACAAAATTGCTCACAATGCATCACAGTGCTTCAGATCTCAGATGTTGAGTGTGGTTGGGCCTGTCTTGTGCTGGGATGGGTGACCACCGTGCAAAACAGTATCACAGTGCTACCTTGCTCCAGGGTAGGTAGCAGGGGGCAGCTCAGTAAAATCCATTGTTGCACGGTACATCTATGCTCACACCTTTATATTTTTCAAGTTCATCAACCTGCACTGACCCATGCAGGGAAGTGCGGTTAAAAGCTCCCATGGCCCATGCGGTGCGGGGAGGCCCTCGTTAACAGCTATGGATTGACCTGGTGTGATTTGTAAACGTCTAGGCAGACAAAAGCAGCCGGGCGTGGCGACGGCCACCCATCTGCTCGCGTGCTTTGCCAGCCTCCAAATGCACCGCTCGCTAACATCAGCTGCCGCACCAGTCTATTAAGACTGGAGAGGGGATCTGTGTGCTTGCGCGCGTGTGCAGGCGTGGAGACAGGCAAGCCCACTCACTTCACGGTGCACACCAAGGGCGCCGGCAAGGCTCCGCTGGACGTCCAATTTACTGGGCTGCCCGGCATCGCAGAGGACGCGGTCTTGGACCTGCAGGTCATCGACAACCACGACTACTCGCACACCGTGCGCTACACGCCCGTGCAGCAGGCAAGCGGCCGCGCGCTTCGGGATTAAACGACTGCCCTGCTTAATGCCGCGAACGTACCGATTGCAGCGCCCGCCGGATGTTAGGGTTCCCGTTGTGACGTTGCGTGAGGAAAAAGGGGGCCCTCGTTTACCGGCACCATTGGCTTGGAAAATGACGGCGCTCATTACTCATTTGGGAAAATGCCGACGACCTTCACCCTCTGTGAAGAAACGTGCTACGAGAATGGCGCCGTCATCAAGGAACCGATGCTTACAGTCTTAATTGATCGCACGGAATTCCCCTTAATTTCACCGCCCCTCTGAAACTCCATTGTGTCGTCAGAGCGAGGTCACGTTGCCGATGGCAGGATCTCCGCAATCTCCCCATAGAGCAACTTCTCCAGCGAGTAATGATCATGAAAGAGGAGGGTGACACTCCCGACCATCCTCTAGGTCCTCCATAATTGATCTCCCTTTAGCAGGAGATCAAATTCTCGTGTTGTTAACCCGAGATGTATTGGGACAGGGTTCGTTGCGGCCAGTTGCTCTGAGCCTCGCGTGGAATAAAGGAGGCATGGACAGTGAGGCCCTATGCGCGGTGCCGCGTAATTTCTTGCATAACGGCGAGCGGTGCACGTGACCATCCCCAGGGCAACATGTCGGTCGGAGTCACCTACGGTGGTGACCACATCCCGAGGAGCCCCTTCCCTGTTGCCGTGGCGCCGCCACTGGATCTGAGCAAGATCAAGGTTGATGGGCTGGACAACAGTAAGGACATCGGATTTATCGATATCTGTTTTAACCTCGTGAATTTGGGGTTAAAGTGTGCACACATTAGCTCCGTCCGTACGTCGGTAACGGGGTGTCATGATAACACTCGTAAACGATGATCTTGTATGAATTTAAGTGGCGTATAAAGTAGTGTTGCTCCCACATGAAGCCACATGCAAAGTGCGTGAATTTATGTGTGTGTACGTGTGTGAGCAGCCCACACACCATCCCCGTATGTGACCTTTACTGTTTCAAATTAACTCAACGAATCATTTTGGATCATTCGTCAAACAGTGCGAATGTTTTATCTCAGAGAACAGCTCAATCGCTTCTCTGTATTGACGTCTACCACAGCACACATTAGAAACGGTGTTATTATAATGAAGCAAATATCAAACTGATATTTTAATTATCAGAGCTGTAATTAATCCAAATTAAATGCAGAACGTCACGGTTTTCTCAAGCATTCATTGGCGACCGTGCTGAGCCCATCAACTCACTGTACTCGAGTGGCAGCCCTAATCGGTTTCGATTCACCGAACTTCTGCCAAACAGCCTGTGTGAGCTCCACGGTGCCGGGGGTGGGGATCTTTGTCTTTACCCTGCCACACGTGACGCCTGTCAGAAATGGAGGTGAACAAGGACCAGGAGCTGCGCGTAAACACGCGGGGAGCCGGCGGCCAGGGCAAGCTGGAGGTGAAGGTGTCATCTCCGATGCGCAAGGCCTTGCCCTGCAAGGTAGAGCCCAACCTGAACAACGAGAGCTTCACGGCCAAGTTCATCCCGCGAGAGGAAGGGCCGCATCGCGTCGACCTCGTCTACGATGGACACCCCGTCCCAGGGAGCCCCTTCACCATGGAGGCCCTGCTCCCGGCCAACCCCGACCGGGTATTTGGAAAACAAACAAAAATCCACATTTAATCACACAGTGTCTGCTTGGTAAGCGCCGGTTTATAGTGTGTCCAGCTCCCCCAGGCTCTGTGGTTTTCTCACACCTTCAAGTCATTCTCTGTCTGAACGAATACCTTCAACATTGAATGAACACTGTGCGTGTTATGAATTGTAAGTTATTATGGCGCTAAGCGTACGTCAGTTCACAAATGATCATTTGCTTGGCTCAGAGCTGACCGCATCATTGCCCTCTAGCCATCAGCAGAGATTAGACCTAGGCAGCCAAAGGCAACCGTTAAGGCCATTTAAAAAATGATTCAACCAAATAATGCGTTTGTTGGATGGTTGCAAACTAAGCTCTTCCATATTCTGGCGGCTGTAAAGTCTGAATGTGCCCCTCGGCAGGTGAAGGCAAGCGGTCCGGGCCTGAAATCCGGGGAGGTTGGCAAACCCGCTCCGTTCACCATCGACACCAAGGGCGCCGGCATGGGCGGCCTGGGCCTAACGGTGGAGGGGCCGTGCGAGGCCCAGCTCGAATGTAGAGACAATGGGGACGGAACCTGCTCTGCCTCGTACCTTCCCACGATGCCCGGGGAGTACCTCGTCAACATCCTCTTCGCCGATAAGCACATCCCCGGCTCGCCCTTCAAAGGTAGTGTGGGGATGAAACGCGGCGATCGGCGGGCTGGTGGGATGGGCGCGCCGCGGAAGTGATGCGCTGGCGGCCGGTGGACTGGCACAGGCTCGCCGTAACAGTTTCAAGGTGGGTGGCGATGATCGCCCTGTGCTCTCCCACTTCAGTAATTTGCAGTTAATTTCTCGAATCACACCATCGGCACGCACGTCCTACTCGTCCTCGGGTAACGTCACGGGGAATGTGAACGCGCGACGGGACGCGGGTGGCGCGCCGTCGCGGATTGAGCGCTCGCGGCATTGACTGAGTAGGCCTCCGGGGCTTGAACCGCGATAATTCCGCGATGAGCGGCGAACGCGCCGCCGCTGGGCTGCGTCGCTGCTCTCCCCGTCCGGACGGTGACTGAAGCGTAGACGTTTGTCGTTTGTGCCGCTCACAGCCGTGGTGAAACCAAGCGTGGACGCTGGCAAGGTGCGTGCGTCAGGGCCCGGCCTTGAGCGAGGGCTCGTGGGCCAGACGGCTGCCTTCCAGGTTGACTGCTCGGATGCCGGGCCGGCTGAGCTGGAGGTCACGGTGACCCCGGAGAAGGCTGGCCCCGCGCTCACCGTGCAGGTCGGTGGGCCGTTACGGTGTGCCATTAAGAGACACTGGTATAAAACTGAGAAACAAAGCAAATCAATGAATGTTTACAAGTGTAAATAAAATACCTCCTTGCACAGAATGTATCCACGTGACATTCTGACCTCAACCCACTTACCATACCAGGGTGGGGCACAGCTGCTTTGGGGGGTCCAGACCCCCCCCCCCCAACACAATTAGATTTGGCTAACGGACGCCCATGATTGATTCGTTATCAGTCCTCCGCTTAATCCTGTAGAGGGTCGCAGTGAGCTTGAGCCTATCCCGGCAGACACAGGATGTGAGGCAGAGCTATACCCATGATGCAAAGTTGGTCCATCACAAGGCACTGGATCCATTTCGTCAGGTCCTTTAACCTAGGCAGCATGTCTCTGGACAGTGAGAATAAATCGGTGTACCCTGCAAAAACCCACACAAGCACGGTGCGAGAGAACATGTAAACTCCACGCGAAAATGCGGCACCCGAGCCAGGAATCGAACTTAGAAGCTTCTCACTGTGAGGCGGCAGCGCTAATCACCACGCTATCGTGTCGCCCACTGAATAATTATCATCGTTAAATTAAAGACACGCTGATGCCTAGGTTAATTGGCTGACTGAGTAAATTGCTTGAGAAAGCATGCCCTCTGTCGGCCGGGATAGGCTCTGGCCCCCTTGCGACCCTGTACAGGATTAAGTGAGGATAATAATGATGATGAATGTGGTTGCAGCGTCAGAGTGTAGGAGTGTGGTTTCGGTGTGGGAGTGTAGGAGTGTGGTTTTGGTGCAAGAATGTGGTTTTGGTGTATGAGTGTAGGAGTGTTGCTTCAGTGTAGGAGTGTAGGAGTGTGGTTTTGGTGTAGGAGTGTGGTTTTGGTGTAGGAGTGTGGTTTTGGTGTATGAGTGTAGGAGTGTTGCTTCAGTGTAGGAGTGTAGGAGTGTGATTTCGGTGTCGGGGTGTAGGAGTGTCGGAGTGTTGTTTTGTTGTCGGGGTGTAGGAGTGTAGGGGTGTGGTTTTGGTGTAGGAGTGTAGGAGTGTGGTTTTGGTGTCGGAGTGTAGGAGTGTTGTTTCGGTGTCGGGGTGTAGGAGTGTGGTTTTGGTGTCGGAGTGTGGGTGTGTGGTTTCGGTGTCGGGGTGTAGGAGTGTCGGAGTGTTGTTTTGGTGTCGGGGTGTAGGAGTGTCGGAGTGTTGTTTTGGTGAAGGAGTGTAGGGGTCTAGGAGTGTGGTTTTGGTGTAGGAGTGTAGGAGTGTGGTTTCGGTGTCGGGGTGTAGGAGTGTCGGAGTGTTGTTTTGGTGTCGGGGTGTAGGAGTGTCGGAGTGTTGTTTTGGTGTCGGGGTGTAGGAGTGTCGGAGTGTTGTTTCGGTGTTGGGGTGTCGAGGTGTGGTTTTGGTGTAGGAGTGTAGGAGTGTGGTTTTGGTGTAGGAGTGTTGTTTCGGTGTCGGGGTGTAGGGGTGTCAGAGTGTTGTTTTGGTGAAGGAGTGTAGGAGTGTAGGAGTGTGGTTTTGGTGTAGGAGTGTAGGAGGGTTGTTTCGGTGTCGGGGTGTAGGAGTGTGGTTTTGGTGTGGGAGTGTAGGAGTGTAGGTGTGTGTTTTCGGTGTCGGGGTGTAGGAGTGTAGGAGTGTTGTTTCGGTGTCGGGGTGTAGGGGTGTGGTTTTGGTGTAGGAGTGTAGGAGTGTTGTTTCGGTGTCGGGGTGTAGGGGTGTCGGGGTGTTGTTTTGGTGTAGGAGTGTAGGAGTGTCGGAGTGTTGTTTCGGTGTCAGGGTGTAGGGGTGTAGGGGTGTCGGAGTGTTGTTTCGGTGTAGGGGTGTTGGGGTGTTGTTTCGGTGTAGGGGTGTAGGAGTGTGGTTTTGGTGTCGGGGTGTAGGGGTGTCAGAGTGTTGTTTCGGTGTAGGGGTGTCGGAGTGTTGTTTCGGTATCGGGGTGTAGGGGTGTAGGGGTGTCGGAGTGTTGTTTTGGTGTTGGGGTGTAGGCGTGTAGGGGTGTAAAGGTGCCAGAGTGTTGTTTCGGTGTTGGGGTGTAGGGGTGTAGGGGTGTCGGGGTGTTGTTTCGGTGTAGGGGTGTAGGGGTGTCGGGGTGTAGGAGTGTTGTTTCGGTGTTGGGGTGTAGTGGTGTAGGGGTGTCGGAGTGTTGTTTCGGTGTCGGGGTGTAGGAGTGTGGCCGCTCTTGTCGTCTCTCTCACCAGGTGAAAGAGACGGAGGACGACAAGTACGACGTGAGCTTCGTGCCGCAGCGTGCGGGGCCGCACTCCGTGCAGCTCACGTACGGCGGGCAGCCCGTGCCCAAGTTCCCTGCACGCATTCCCGTCGAGGTCGCAGTGGACACCAGCGGCGTCCGAGCCTTCGGGCCGGGCCTCGAAAAAGGTAGCTGGCGGTGGGCGCGTAAACCGCAAAATGTAATTTCGGACGACCTTCCTCTCGCGATATCTCGCGGCGAGTGTTACCATCGGCCTCCGAGACTCCTGACCCTCCCACAACATGCGGGGATAACGAATGAACGCTTTCAACCTCTGGATGGAAAACTGAGAAAACGACGACGAGTTATCTCGGGAACCGTTCTCAAAAGCTGCTCATTCAGGATAGCAGTGTTAGGCGATGCATCCCCCTCTCCTTCGCGATGCTTCACCTCCCGCGTCATGGAAGTGAACGTAGGAGGCGAAACGTCACGACGGAGAGGAACGCCCGACGCGGTTAAACCGAATGGGCAGCTCTTGAGAGCAATTGTCGTTCATTGAGCTATGAAAACCTACATCAACATTAACACGTTGATTGCTTCGAAAAGCTGCTCTTTCGGGATAGCCACGTTGATCACTCTCCCTCTCTCCTTCGCGATGTTTCGCCTTCCATGTTGGAGGCATCCGCAGGCGCTGTCCAACGTGTGAGGCAAAAGGTTGCAAAGGAGAGAGGCGGAGTGATCGACCCGGCTATCCCAAAAGAGCAGCTTTTCCAAGCAGTCAACGTGTTAATGTTCACGTAGGCTTTCACGGCTCAATGTACATCATGCATCGAGCCGTAAAAACCTACATCATTACATTAACACGTTGCTTTAATTCAAAGGCTTTCGTGACCAATGACCAATTCCACAACAATGGAATTCTTCGATTAACACGTTGGCCTAGCAGACAGATTTCTTAGTCAATATTTTTTTTATTCGACAACGATCTTATGATGCATCATGGTGGCTCGCAGCCACGGATGCCTCGCTCACCGCTCTCCTCTCCCTGCCTCCCAGTGCTGCGTGAGACGGTGGCCGACTTCACGGTGGACGCGCGCTCCATCTCGACCGGCGGTGGGGACCACGTAACGGCGCGGGTGGCGGCGCCCAACGGCGCACACAACGACGCGCGCGTCACCGACAAGCGGGACGGCACCTACACAGTGGAGTACACGCCCTACGAGGATGGTGGGGCTCACTCGCTCCTTCGCCTGCTCGCTTGCTCCCTCGCCCCCTCGCTCCCTCCCTCAATCCCTCCTTCACCCACTCACTCGCTTCCTCACACTCGCTTGCTCCCTCCCTCATTCCCTCCTTCAGCCACTTCCTTCTTCATCCACTTTCTCACTCCTTCGCCTGGTCGGTCACTCCTTCACCCACTCACTCGCTTCCTTGTCTATTCGTTCACTCTCACCCATTTGCTCGCTCCCTCCATCGCTCCCTCCTTCAGCCACTCCCTTCATCCTCTCCCTCACTCCTTTGTTCACTCGCTCGCTCTCTCACCCACTCGCTCACTCCCTCCATCGTTCCCTTCTTCAGCCACTCCCTCCTACACCTACTCCTTCATTCCCTTGCCCGCTCGCTAGCTCACAAGTGATTTTTTGGGAACGCACCCAACCTCGTGCCTACGTTGATAGCTCTGTATTAGATCAATGTTTATTATCTGTATTAGATCTGTATTAGATCGATGTTTATAATTACAGCAGAAAGTAGCCCATTAAGCTTGCAAGCTCTGGATGCGGGATTCCTGCAACACAAAAGACGTCCAATCTGTATTGGCGAGGGCGGTAAGGTTTGGTCAAATAACTACAATCCGTGTATGGACACCCTCACCGCGTGATGAACTGGGCCATAGCGTCACACATGTACGAGTTCAGTGCATAATCCTGGCGACGCTGTGGTGTGCAGTGAAACCTGTGTGGATCTGGTTTAGACACACAGAGAGAAGGAGCCGCGGGTCAAGTGGTTAGCGCAGTTCGCTATGAGCCCGGCGACCTGTGCGTGAGAGTTGATCCACGTTTGTAAGAACCAATGTTTTTAGACGATTCTGATGATGATGATGACGACAACGGTCGGTGCGTGTACGGCTTCCGTTACAGGTCCGCACACCGTGGAGGTGATGTACGATGGCGTGTCGATTCCCAAGAGCCCCTTCCACGTTCCTGTTTCCGAGGGCTGTGACCCGTCGCGTGTCAAGGTTTATGGGCCAGGCGTGGAGGGAGGCCTCACACACAAGGCCAACAAGTTCACCATTGAGACCAGGTTTCTTGCAGCTGCTGCACGAGCCCTCGAGGTTTTTGTAGAGCACCTGCACAATAATGACCATCAACAACAACCTTCGTTCATCACTAAGTGGCGGTGCATTTACACGGCGCTTGTGCCTGGCTACTCTCACCTTTAGGCCAGGTGAAATGTTGAAGGCTCGCTGTCATGTCATCACGGGACAGACGTAGGTGCCATGAGCTGAAACGGGGTCACCATGGCTAGGGGTCACCATGGATAATAATGCCACCATACCTCAACATGGATGATTCTCTTCTGCCAGAGCCCGCATTTCTTTATGTAAACGTTAACACTCAGCCTCAACAATCTACAGTTACGGTGCCGCCATTACGACCAGCGTCTCTGGCTTTAGGTCTTTCCCTCCGTCGCTGAACTCTTGGTGACACACCAGTTCCCATCCCGGTGACCTGGCCTCCTCCACCCTGCTCATCTGCCCTATTCATCTCAGCAGCCGCCTCCTGATCACAGCTGCAGCAGAGTTTTCCTGCTATATTCCACACTGATCCTTTATGCCATTTATCCGATCTTGCAACCACCCTTGCGGCATTCTCCATAAACCACTGTTCAGTGTAAACATTAAATACCTATGGAGAGCAAATCTCATTAAACATCTCACCGTCAGATGACCACTACTCAATGATATTCTCACTGTAACCCTTTTGTTGGCTGGGAGGTGGTGATACTTGCTCTTCATAGAAAGTCCTGCCCGAGGCAGCTCCAATCCTGCCTCGGGCACCTTTCTGTGTAAAGTTTGTGTGTTCTTCCACTGTTATGTGTGGGTTTTACTCCAGGTTTTCTGGTTTACTCCCACAACTAAAGAGCACTCATTCATTAATTGGCCGGTAAAGATAATGTAGGGCGGCGCGGTGGCGCAGTGGTTAGCGTTGTCGCCTCACAGCAAGAAGGTCCCGGGTTCGAGTCTCTCGGCTCCGGTGCCTTTCTGTGTGGAGTTTGCATGCTCTCCCCGTGTCCGCGTGGGTTTTCGCCGGGTACTCCGGTTTCCTCCCACAGTCCAAAAGCATGCTCCTGGATAGGTTGATTGGCTCGCAGACTAAAAAAATTGTCCCGCAATGCCTGGCGATGGACCGGCGTCCCGTCGTCGGGTGTATTCCTGCCTTGCGCCCTGTGTTTCCGGGATAGGCTCCGGCTTCACCGTGACCCTATATAGGATTAAGCGGTTTCAGATAATGAGATGAGAGATGAGATAATGTATAGGACGTAGTGTCTAGCAAATGTTGGCCTCAGCTACCCACTTGGCTACCTTTCCCCTCCTTCGCCACCTCTTTGCAGTGTCCTTACGCCTCTGAGTCATTCTCTCTTTAAATGAACACCTTCCAAATTGAACGAATATGAGCGCGTTATAAATTATATTTACGTCTAACAAGCTCTTAAGATGATTTCCGGCCCTTAATTTCAAACGTGCCAGTTTGCTCATCTCGAGATACGGTGATTCTTACGGACTGTGTTCCCCTCTTGTTGCCCTGTAAATGCTACGTACCTGAATTGAAGCCAGCGTTCAGTGGCACCGTGTGACTCTAGATTTGCCTGTGTAGGGGAGCTGGCACGGGAGGTCTGGGCCTGGCCATCGAAGGTCCATCAGAGGCAAAGATGAGCTGCAAGGACAATAAGGATGGCAGCTGCCTTGTGGAGTATATCCCCTACACGCCTGGAGAGTACGACATCAACGTCACCTACGGAGGGCTGCCCGTGCCAGGTGTGGATCTGTCTGTGCAGGGGAGCGGGCACGGGGGGCATGGGTCTGGCAATCGGGGGGAGGGGGGGGCTCTCACAGGCGTGTGTTTGGTTGCACGTGTGTACACATATGTAGGGCGGGGGCTGTTTGGGGAGAAATGGCTCAGCGGTTAACGCACTGGGCTACGAACCTGGCGACCTGTGTAAGATTTCAATTCGCAGCCAATAATGGTGACGATTTTCAGAACCGGTCCTGGGCCTTCTCTAGTTAAACTCAGTCTCAAACGACTATCTAGTGTGGAGTATTCACATTGCCACTAGGCGGACAAAGGCCGCCGGGCATTGTGCTGACCACCCACCCCCTCGTGTGCGTTCACTAACAGCACTCACCCCAACAGTCTGTTAGTGACAACATGGGGGGGACCTTTGTCACCATGTGCGTGCGCGTGCCCAGGCTCGCCGTTCTGCGTGCCGGTGTGCGACGTGGTCGACCCGAGCAAGGTGAAGGTGTCGGGGCCAGGCATCGGCCCGGGGGTCCGCGCCAATGTGCCGCAGTCAGTCACAGTGAACACCAGCAAAGCCGGCGTGGCTCCGCTGGAGGTCAAAGTGCAAGGCCCACGAGGTTCGTGCCACCTGCCTCCCCCGCCTCAGCGGTTAACGCACTGGGCTACGAACCTGGTGACCTGTGTAAGATTTCAATTCGCAGCCAATAATGGTGACGATTTTCA
>JAZEWT010000003.1:5144283-5163721 GCA_036362905.1 Mordacia mordax
TGTGTGTGTGTGTGTGTCTATGGGGAGGGTACAGGTGTGTGTCTGACACGGAGGGTACAGGTGTGTGTGTGTGTGTCGCGGGGCGGTATAGGTGTGTGTGTGTGTGTGTGTAAGAAACAGAGGGCTGCCAGTGTGTGTGTGTGTGGTACGGGGGATGCAGGTTGGATAGTAGGTAGCGCAGTTGGTGCATCAGCCAGTCATCTCAGTCATGCAACCAAAACACCGTGACTTTTGTCGGAGAGCCTTCGACATTTTACATGACCTCAAAGTGCACATGACCTGGGACAAGTGCGATGAGAATGTCACCGCCAATGGCGGTTGTTGTTGTTGCAGGTGTACGTGTGATACAGGGCGCTATAGGTGTTTGTGTGTTTTTAAAGAGTGGTTATTAGAGCGGTGGCTCAGTGGTTAGCGCGTTAGGCTACAAACTTGACGACCCGAGATCGATTCCCACTCACGGCCAACATCAGTGGCGATTTTCTGAACCGGTCCTGAGCTTCCTCTAGGCCAACTCATGCTTGAATGAGTACATGGTGCTGTGTATAAACATTACCACTGGGTAGACAAGTACGGCCAGGCGTCGTGCTGGTCACCCACCTCCTCGGTGCCGTGTCGACCTTCATAGATGCTATTTGCTAATGGTACTTGACCCTACACTCTGTTAAGGTTATTCGCGAATGTTTGTATTTAGATTTGTTATGAGTGCTGCAGATGTGTGTTATGGGTTCGCTGCAGGTGTATGAAGGATAGTACCTGCCTTCAATCACGGTCAGGGAACCTACCATATATGATTAAGATGCCTTAGTTTGTGTCTCCGAGCTGGAAGTATCTTCAACGAATTCTGACAATTCTGAAATGCTTTACAATTTCGATCGACTGTCAACCGTCATTATCCTCCTATATGGCGCCTGGCCGCCAGCATAGGAATGTGGAATTTCCACCAATGTCTCAGTGACAGGAGCAGCATCCATCGCTGCTTTTGAATCGAACAGAGAGACGTTAACGTTTGTTTTGTTTGCACCAAGGCAAGGCCGCATTCTATTCAGGTTAGTGGGGGCCTGGTGGTGGAGGGGTTGAGATGCGAGAGCCTTTCACAGAGTTTTGGGGGTGGAAGAGGTGCGGCAGGGGTTGACCGAGGGAATGGCCGTGTCTCTAAAGAGCAGCAGATGTGCTTTCTCTCGCTCACACGAGGCAGATGCCACCACAATGAGAGAGAGGAGGAGGGGGGGTGCCCAGGCCACTCAAACATTGGGCGCTTTTGAAATCTGCGGCTACAAAAGAGAAAAGCAGTCGTGCCACGCTGTGAAACGAATGTCAAAGGCAAGAGAATTCAATGTTCTCTCATGCAAATGAGGAATCTATTTAACCCAGCGGGTATTGTGAGAGGTTTAATATATTCTCTTACACTGGTGATTATACTGCTGGGATGATGTGTTTTCTCTTCGCTTCTTTATGCAACGGATTGATTTTTGAAACAGTTGTGTTGTTGGTTGTTGTTGTGGTGGTGGTGGTAGTGGTGCCCGAGACAGCCTCGTGAGATGTCAGCAGCCAAACAGGGTTTGAGCCTGGATGGCATGCGGGCTCGTCATGCGTGACAGACAGGTGCAGTGATGTAAGTTGCGGGCAGCAGAGGGCAGTGCAGCAGAACCCATGAACGCTCTGCACTCTGAGCCCCCAACACCTTTATAAACCTACACCGACCAGCGCGGTGAAGTATGGTCAAATATTCCTTACAGGTCTGCAAAGAATGTTGGGGAAGCCCCTCATTCAGCAGTAAGATTGTCGCGCCTGGAAATGTATTCTGGAATCGAGATCTCGCCCGGTTTAACAAATTAACTCAAAACCGGCAGTGTCGTACGCGTGCATATTGATGTTTGTTGTGTAAAGTAATGTAGATTGTCTGCAGTTAAACTTGGGGGCGGATGGCGAGGTGGCGCAGTAAGTAGCGCTGCTGCCTCACAGCAAGAAATTCCCAAGTTCGGTTCCCGGCTCGGATGCCTTTCTATGTGGAGTGTGCGAGTTCTCTCTCCCCATGTCCGCATGGATTTTTGCCGGGTACTCCAGTTTCCTCCCACCGCTCAAAAACACGCTACTGCCCAGGTTAATTTGCCTGCCGAGTAATTTGCGCCAAAAAAAGTGCCCTGCGATGTACTGGCGTCACATCATGGGTTTAGCCCACCTTGCGCCCTATATCTGCCCGGATAGGCTCAGGCACCCAGCAAACACTGCACAGGATTAAGAGGATTACTGACACTGACTGATGTCTGTACGGTGCCGTAAACAAACATTGTTTTAATGAACACGTGTTGTTTTAGTGGAAGTGTACAAACATTGCTCGTTATTTTTTCGTGCGTTTAGTTGTTTGGGCCATGTCCAATACGCGCTACTAGATACTAAACTTTATATACTTTGTAGGAAGGATAAATGCAGTATCTCTCATCTCATTATCTGAAACCGCTTAATCCTATATAGGGTCACGGTGAGCCGGAGCCTATCCCGAAAACACAGGGCGTAAGGCAGGAATACACCCGACGACGGGACGCCAGTCCATCGCCGGGCATTGCGGGACAATTTTAGTCTGCGAGCCAATCAACCTATCCAGGAGCATGCTTTTGGACTGTGGGAGGAAACCGGAGTGCCCGGCGAAAACCCACGCGGACACGGGGAGAGCATGCAAACTCCACACAGAAAGGCACCCGAGCCGAGAGATTCGAACCCGGGACCTTCTTGCTGTGAGGCATCAGTGCTAACCACTGGGCCACCGCGCCGCCCAAATGCAGTATAGAAAAGCCAAATAATTCTTATTTCATTATTTTTCCAGGTCCGGCTATCATCCTCTCTGTAGCCACCATTCTCAACTGGTAAATCGCGACCCATCAGTGGGTCGTGAGCGCCACCTAGTAGTCCTTGGAGACAGGACCCAAGTTGGTCAAGTAGGGTCTTGAGATACGAAATGTTGAGAACCTTCTACCTTATTAAAATCTGCTCTAGGAAATTACTACTACTAATAATAATAATTGCATTTTCAAGCGCTTTTCACCCGAGGGTCCTAAAGCGCTGCACAGAGATGTGGAGAGAACGGCGCATCAACAACAACGGCACCAGAACGGAAAATCAGCAACAATAGGCTTTGTTGTGGTTTTTTTTTGTTAATATACACATCGCTGCAGAGCAACATGTAAAATATGATCAGCCTTTCAACTATTCTAAATTCTAATACATATAAACTTACACTGCAGATTCCTATAACGGAGGCTTCTTCCTAGCCGCGGTGTAAGGAAGCAATTGCAGGGCTGCACCCTCTCCACAGACTGGTCTCGTGACCCACATTTTTTTTGTTCCCCAGTTTGTTATCTCGCACGAGCCCATAACCATTCCTGAAGAGTCCGTTAAGCTGTATCAGCCATCTGACACAAGAAAGGCTTGTTTAAAATATAAATTAAGGAACAAAAAAACAATGTCAGGGATCAATAAAATACGGGTCACATGAAGTCTGGACCACCCTGGCGGCAGGGTGGTGCAGTGGTAACATCTGCGCCTCATAGAAAGTCCTGCAATAGGCGGTTCAATTCCCGCCTGGGGGGCCTTTCCGGTTTCCTTCCACGTCTAAAAAATTCTCATTAATTAATTGGCCGATAACATCATTATATAACGCAGTGTCGACTCAGCCTCAAAATGGTACCTAGTGCATTGTTTGAAACGTACCCACGAGCTAGACACACGGCTGGGCGTATTACTGGCCACCCCCCTCTCGCGTGCCATGCCGATCTTTATAGGTGCTACTGGCTAAAAGCAATTGACCCCACAGTCCATCAAGGCTATGCGGTGGGGGGTTGCGTCTTTGTGCTGCGTTACAGGCAGCAGCAGCAGCAGACTGC
Source organism: Mordacia mordax (assembly GCA_036362905.1). Lineage (NCBI taxonomy): Eukaryota > Metazoa > Chordata > Hyperoartia > Petromyzontiformes > Petromyzontidae > Mordacia > Mordacia mordax. The sequence goes on from JAZEWT010000003.1 coordinate 5,148,162, forward strand.
CCGCGCTCAGCTTTGCTCGGACAGGAAGCCATCGCTCATCTCGCTGACCCTGCCCAGACGCCGCTCCCCGACGGGAGGCTCGGCCTCGCCCACATCACGAGGTGAGTCCCGTGCGTCACGATGACGCACCTGTGATGCCCGCCGAGGGCTCCACCTATAAACGGGCAACAGGCACTGAGCGGTCCCAGAGGGAACTCCGCGGATGGATAGATGATTATTATTACAACAGAAAGTACTCAGTAAGCTTGCAAGCTGTCGATGTGGGATTTTTGCAACATAGCACTGGCTCCTCTCTCCAACAATGGCTCCTATCTCTAACACTAGACACATGTTAATTATTACAATAGAAAGTACCCAGTGAGCTTGCAAGATCTCGATGTGGGATTCCTGCGACACAACAAAAGTCAGAATTTCGCACGGATGGTGTTCAATGGACTGTCCTCTAGGGCATCACGATTGTGGTCCAGCTGCAATTGCATACAATTGATTGCTCTTTTTTAAAGGGTTGAATAAAGCTCCCTCCTTTTCTTGTGCTAAAAAAACCTCAAGCATTTTCAATTTCACTTTTACCCTTCTTTGTCTATTGTTAATTTATTGTGCTGTGCAATCTTGAGTGGCTGCTGTTTATTTTGTGATAATCGTTGGGGGTTTCACTTTGTACAAGTTGGTGTTGTGAATTTGTTTAATTGTGCAATCTTGCGTGTTGCTATTTCCTTTTATGATTACGGCTAGCATTTCATTTATGCACAGATTGTTGCTGTGAATTCATTTGCCCTTTAGTTTTGTGCATTGGTCAGTTAGGACGTTTGTTGTTTTGCAGGATCCCGTATCCAGTGCTTACAAGCTGTCTGCTATAATAAAAAAAACATATCTATCTAATACCTCAGGTACCGTGATATATTCGAGTTGAACTCTGCGATCCACCACTAAAGAGATAAGGACCAACAACTCATTTGTACCAGTGATCTGCTTAATCCTGTACAGCGGTGGTCACCAATCAATCGATCGCGATCAACAGGTCGTTCTTAATGTAGCCCACAGTGGCTACATTAAGAACGATTGAGTCTGAAACAATCGTTCTTAATGTAGCCACTGTGGGCTCACATGTAATAAGTGGCACATGTAATTTGCGTCACCATGTAGTGTAGACGTATATTAATGGGGGAATTCATTTGGGAGTCAATTCTGGAATCAAATTTAAAACCCTTGCAGAAAACTAAAATAGGTGAGCGTTATGCATCGCGTACATTTGGAGTGTTTGGCAGAGGGTTTTTTTGTATTTGGAGACTTCAAGTGATCTATTTTAAAGAGAGGTTGGAGACCACTGCTGCACTGGGCCAAAACCAATCCCGACAGAAGCAGGAAGCAAAGGCAGAGGCTATAACCAGGGTCGGACACCAGTCAAATTTGGTTCCACCAATTAACCCAGGGAGCATGTCTTTGGACTGTGGACGGAAACCTGGAGACTCGGTCCTGTACAGTAATCATAATTGCACGTATAGCGCGCTTTTCACCCAAGCGTTACAAAGTTAATGTACTCAAGACACCAAGTATCAGCTCAATCTATTGTCAGAAGTTTTTTTTATGTATGAATTCTGAAGTCAGGAATGTTTGTCATCACTCACAACGAAAATTACTGTATGTTTGTTAGATTTGTTCCGATAATAGCTCAAGTCACTGTGAATAGCTCAAGTCACTGTGAACAGTGACTTGAGCTATTGCGTTGCCAATAGTTTCGACCAATTTGGGAATTGGCAATTATAATAATAATTGCATTTATAAAGTGATTTTCACCCGAAGGTCACAAAGCGCTGTACAGAGCTGCGGAGAGAACGGCACACCAACAACTATGACATTAGAAAGGAGAATCAGCAACAATATCGTTTATTGGGTTTTTTTTTTTTTACAAATTTGAGCTGTGGAGAGTACAGCACGTTAACACATCAGGACAGTTCAACTGAAAGTGAAATAGTAGCAATAAATTACAGGACACAAAGTAAGCAGAGAAAAACATTTTTTCAACAAACAAGGAAAGAATAGCTACGGTTTTACTCTAAGATCTAGATCTATTGAATCTTAGGTATATGTTGGAGCAGCGCCATTGAGAGCCTTGTAGGTGAGGAGGAGGATCTTGAATTCAATTCTGTATTTAACCAGCAACCAGTGGAGAGACATCAGTACTGGGGATATGTGATCGTGGATGGGTGTGCGAGTGATGACTCCAGCAGCTGCGTTCTGCACAGGTTGGAGAAAATTCATCAGGTAGGCAGGGGTGCAAGGGAACAGTGCATTGCCGTAATCGATTTGTGAGGAAATGAACATGTGCTTGGAAATAGGCTACCTTCGTCACTTTGTTAATGTGTGTCTTAAAGCTGAGTGAGGAATCAAGAGTCACACCTAGACTCCGGATTGCCTTAGCAAATTCAGTGGTCTGGTTGTCAAGCATCACTTGGATAGGTTCAGCCTTGAACAATTAGTGCAGGGTTCCGACAAGCAAAACTTCTGTTTTGTCGCCATTCATTTCAGAAAATTTGAATTCAGCCAGGCCTTCACAGTTGAAAGTGAGGACCACATGCAAAGACCAGACACATTGATGAATGGCTTTGCGTGGATATAGATTTGGATGTCACCAGCATAGCAATGGTAACTGAGATTGAGACTGCGCAGGATATGGCCAAATGGTTGTTTGTAGATTCTGAAGAAGAGTGGGCCGAGAACTGAACCCTGAGAAACCCCAGACAAGACAGGATGATCTCTGAGTTTTGTCCTCCGAGACTGATGAACTGCTTGCGGTTGGAGAGGTAGGAGCGAAGCCAATGCAGGGCACTACCAGAGACCCCTATACCCTGCAGTCGCTCAAGGAAGATTCGGTGGTCAACGGTATCAAAGGCAGTGTTCAGGTCCAGAAGGACAAGAATTATTGGCAAACCTTCATCACCAGCGACAAGTAGGTCATCAACTACTTTTACCAGAGCTATTATTATGACCGAATCTGAACCGAGATTGGAAGGGATCGAGAAGGTCATGGTTGAGAACGTGTTTTTGGAGTTGCGTGGCTACGGTACGTTCAAGGACCTTCGAGGGGAATTGTAGATTTGAGATGGGGCGGTAATTATCAGGGATGTGGCAATCGAGGCCAGGTTTATAAAGCAGGGGTGTAAGGGTTGGCAGCGCGACGAATGAGTAGATTCTGTTGTGTGGTGACGACAGCAAGAGGCGAGCAGCAACTTTAGTGAAAACAGTTTTCTTGATTAAGAGTCAGGTGTTGGAGGTACAGCCGACTCGAGCAGTAATACTAGCATGCGGTAGTGCAGAATGAGGTGAAGTTCCGGCACCGCCCCTATGGCGTAGGTCGGTTTATTTAGGGCCCGTGTTTACCCTGATTGGGTGCCCGTGCACAGGTAAGTGGATTATTAGACACCCGTGCACCTGTTAGTGGATAATAGGCAGGTGTCCCAATCAGGGCAGAAAGGACCGCCATACAATCCTTACAAGGGGGGTAACTGCAGCACATTTGAATAGTGGTGGAACATTACCAGAACGAAAAGAGTTATTAAAGAGATTAGTGATGAATGTGGCAAGGGATTTTATATTTTCCCAGATGATTTTAGATGGGAATGGATCCAGCGAGCAGTTTGTGCACCGAGATCCAGTCACTAAAGAAGAGACCTCGAATTCCATTAATTTGGAATATTTCAGGAGTTTTGAGGTTAAGGAAGGTGGAGGAACATTTATTGAGGTATTGATTGGTGGTTGAGGCTGAGTAGAGATACGGTGGCTTCAATTTGTACTGAAAGAAACTGAATCAACTGATCCGCCTGATCATTATGAGTGAATGGAGGTGAGGGCGAGTGACTGGTTGGACAAATGAGCTGATTAATGGTTGAGAAAAGAATCTTAGGTTTGTCGCAGGTATCGGCCAGAATGCTGGAAAGATGGCTGGTACAGGCACAGTCGATTGCCTTCCGGTAGAGGAGGAGTTGTTCCTTAAAGATTTGAACATGGTGAGGCAAGATTTTCTCAAAGTCCGTTCGGCCCTACGTTCATTCGCCTTGAGATCCTAGAGTTCAGCAGTATACCAGGAGGATAGCTTTACACCTGAAACGTAGCATGATTTTAGTGGGGCAAAATCATCCTGTATGCTTGATAGCACTTTGTTGTAAGTGCTGTCACATCAGAGGTAGAGTGAGCCAAGGCGGAGAGTGAAGTACTGTTGATTGCTGCGGTGAATATATTTGAAGTGATTACATTAAGGTATCGAAATTGTATTTAGCGCTTGGTCATGGAAATTGAAGGTGGTACTTTAAGATCAAACCACACAGTGGAGTGTTCAGACAGACCTGGATCAGTGATGGACAGGTTTGTTACCGATATGCCCCATGAGCAAACCAAATCGAGAGTATGGCCGCATCTGTGAGTGGCAGATGTCATGTGTTGAGTGAAGCCAAGTGAGGTCAGAGTGGCCATGAGATCCCTTGCAAGATGGCTTTTTAGAGAGTCAACATGATATTGAAATTGCCCTGAATCAGGATCCTTTCAGAACTGGAGCAGATCTTAGAAAGCAGCTCAGACAGTTCATTGACAAAAGAAGTGGAGGCTCCAGGTGGGTGGTAGAACAGCACCAACTTGACAGGTTAAACCGACCTCCAATCCAGAGAGATATGCTCCAATTAATTGAAAACTCGGCAACGGAATCGGCCGGATGTCGGCAGACACATGGTGGAGAACTGCTAGGCCGCCACCTCGGCCATTTGAATGATCCTTCTGATGGAATGCAAAGTCTTGCGGTAGGGTCTGATTCAATGCGAGAAAATCATCTTGATGATGCCAGGTCTCTCTTAGGCATAGTAGGTTCAGACTGTTGTCCGAGATCAGCTCAGAGATGAGTGTGGCTTTTTCTAGTGACTATTGAAAGCACGCTGGCAGTTATAATAATAATGTATTATGCTTATTTAGCACCTTTCTACCAGAGGTCCAAAGATGCTGGAGGAAACACAGAAAGGTGAGGGGGAACGCAGTAAATTTGTTAGCTGGCGCCAACCCGCCAGACACTGCATCCTATATATTATAATGTTATCACCTAATTAATGAACAAGTGATGTTTAGGTGTGGTTGAAAACCGAAGAACCTGCAGGAGTCACATGCAGAACAGGGGAAGAACACACAGACTCCACATAGAAAAGTATCTGATGTGGGAATTGATTGCCTCGGGCAGGACCTCATTATGGTGGGGTGCAGATGTTACCAATGCGCCACCATTCATTAGCGACATTACGTTATGCTCGAAAACAAAATGAAATTCCTGGAATAGCTTTAGTCAGAGTTGGCGACCCTAGTGAGCAAGCTATCGCAGGACATCCTGCATCTATTCCAAAGCTCTTGTTCCTGGGTAGCCGGGTCAAGCACCCCTCCTCTCTCCTCTGCGACGTTTCACCTCCAACGTGGGAGGCCGAAATGTTGGAGGTGAAACATCGCAAAGCGGAGAGAGAGAGAGAGCGAGTGCTCAAAATGGCTGTCCCGAAAGAGCAGCTTTAGAAAGCAATCATGCATGGAGCCGTGACGAGCCTACATCGGTGCATCAATTCCGCCCTCTGGCTTAAGGCGGCAAGCGCGCAGCTGGTCTGGCGAGTATAACTACGGAGCATCTCTCGGCCCGTCTCCCGTCTCCGCAGGCGAGGAGCGTCTGCTCCTCCGCGCCGTGGAGGGGCAGGAGGCTCCGGACGAGGCCACGAACCTGCGTGGCGGTGGGGCTCGCGGAGAAGGGGGCTGCCTCGCGCTCCCCAACCGGCGACTTGCGCTGCCGCCCGACTGCTGTCCATACGGGTGCGTGCGCACGCGTGAGAGCAGGGACGCGGGGGTCTTAGTGATTCTGGGTCTCCAGGAGAAATTCAATGACGAGCCCCCACAGCACTGATTTAAAAGCATGAACCTGTCGCAAATGCTTGTGTTACCCCATGGTAAATACTGCTGGTTCATGCAGGAATAATGTCATCAAGTCCACTGCAGGGTGAGAGTCTCATCTCATCTCATTATCTGAAACCGCTTAATCCTATATAGGGTCACGGTGAGCTGGAGCCTATCCCGGAAACACAGGGCGTAAGGCAGGAATACATCCGACGACGGGACGCCAGTCCATCGCCGGGCATTGCGGGACAATTTTAGTCTGCGAGCCAATCAACCTATCCAGGAGCATGCTTTTGGACTGTGGGAGGAAACCGGAGTACCCGGCGAAAACCCACGCGGACACGGGGAGATTATGCAAACTCCACACAGAAAGGCACCCGAGCCGAGAGATTCGAACCCGGGACCTTCTTGCTGTGAGGCGTCAGCGCTAACCACTGGGCCACCGCGCCGCCCTAGGATGAGAGTCCCAGCAGCAAAGACTCATCCTCGGGACTTGAACTCGCAGCGGACACAAACATCGTCCAAGGAGTTTGAATAATGATTGCTTTCCACAGCTGTTCTTTTGGGATGGCCCTGCCGAGTGCTTCTCCTCTCTTCCCTCATGACGTTTCACCTCCCACGTTGGAGGCATTTGCAAGCTTGCTTAGACAGCTTTGGAAAGAATAGGTTTGGAATGTAATCATCGTACATCGAGCCGTGAAAACCGACATTAGTTCATCAGCATTAATGGCAACGTACAGTGACACCATGATAGCATAAAGTAGTCCTTATCTCATTTCATTTTCAGAAACTGCTTAGTCCTGTACAGGGTCGCGGTGAGCCGGAGCCTATCCCGGCAGACACAGGGCACAAGGCAGGGATATACCCACGATGGGACACCAGTCCATCACCGGGCACTGCGAGCAATTTAGCCTGCAAGTCAATTAACCTATGCAGCAGCATGTTTTTTGGACTGTGGGAGGAAACCGGAGTGCCCGGCGAAAACCCGCGCGGACACGGGGAGAGAACATGCAAACTCCACACACAAAGACACACGAGCCGAGATTCGAACCCGGGACTTTCTTGCTGTGAGGTGACAGTGCTACCTACTGGGCCACCCTGTCGCCCATAACATAGATTTTGCGTCTAATATATTCTGGATGTAGGAAATACACAGATTTCCATCCACATTTAATAACACGGACTGGAATCATATAGCCCATAAGATCCAAGCGCTGGTGGCCGGCCGTCTATCAAGAAACCTTTAAACAACTGTTCTCATCCCATGCTAACTAACATTTGCTTCTAGTCCAGTGCAAGGTCATGACATGGACAAACCTTCTGATGTTGAAAGGCAAATGTTGCGTTTATTACAAAGGATTATGTGTGCATTAGGAAGGCATGTGCCTGCCTCCCTGTGGACCCTAAACACGTGCCTGTATGCACACCACGTGCACCAGCGATCCCTTTGGACGGAAGGGTAATTCCTAACATCATAATTTAGCAATTAAGAATGTGTCTTGCTTTTATTGCGAGTGTACCTGGGATATCTGTTTATTTAAATAATTTACTATGCACCAATTTGCGGTTTGGCTGCTAGGCTAATTGGACAACGTATAATTAGTTGGACAAAAACTCTCACCTCTGATACATGAACGGATGGTAATAGTGTGGCTTGGTGAAGTCATAAGGTGTGGCTCGTAGGTGGGTTACCCACCCTCAGGAGGCAGGTTGTGGTGGCGGCCACCGTTTTTAAAGTGGTCAAGGGTAAACGACTAAAGATCAATAAGTGAGTGGATGCGATCAATCACCTAATTGGGGAAATGCGATGACAGTCATCGTGCGACCGCATCACCCGGAACTGAGCAACGGGTGTTGTAGGCAGCGGCAGGGACACGGTTCACGCTCTTCGCCTTTGCCATCCCGAGTCGACCAACGTGGTGAAGAATGTAATGATGTAGGTTTTCACGGCTCGATGCATGATGATTGCTTCGAAAAACGCTCTCTCGGGACAGCCGCGTCGATGGCTCCCTCTCGTCTCCTCGCGACGTTTCGTCTCACACATTAGAGGCATCCTCAGGCGCAGTGTGTGTGTGTAGTGCCTGTTGATCCTTTATATATGTGGGTACTATGCATGTGTCGAGTCATCTTTTGAGATGCCTCGACACACACATATGTGTCGAGTCATCTTTTGACTCGACACATACATAGTACCCGCTGCTTCCAGCTTGCCCACACCGTGAGGTTTCACGGTGTGGGCAAGCTGGCGCAGCAGTGGATTGACAAGCGCCGCGTACGTGTGCGAGAGTTTGCCTAATTACACGGTGACAATCGCAACACGGGACGTGGAACCTGGCGGTCAAAACTTTCGGGCAATTGAAAAGTTGCAGCGCTGCACCTGCTGCGCCACGTAAACCGGCAAATACCGTCTCCTTATCCTATATCTCTGCACCGTTATTGTGATTCAGCCACCACAGAATCACCCTTGGGTGGCGTGATGAGTAGCACTGTCGCCTCACAGCAAGAAAGTCTCGGGTTGAATTACCAACTCGGGTACCTTTATGTGTGGAGTTTGTGTGTTGTCTTCCCCGTATCTTTCCACCGTCCAAAGACACGTTGCTGCCTAGGTTTAGTGGAATGCTGAGAATATTGCCACCAGTGCCCTGCGATGTTACTGGCGTCATATCCTGGGTATAACCACGCCTGTCGCCCTCTGTCTGCCGGGATAGGCTCCAGCTATTCGCGACCTTGTATAGCATTAAGCGTGTAGTGATAACGATGATGATGAGAAGAAAACCGTGTGATAGTACCGCGTGTTCATTTGGTGCTGTGTACACCCACGCAAGACCGGGAGAGCCCTGCTGGCCGCCCCCCCAACAAGCCACGAGTCAATCGCGCCTCTCTCTCTACCAGGTGCCGTAAGGGTCTCGTCAAACAACTGGTGCGGACCTTCAGTGACCCAGAGGGCAGTCGAGAGAAGGGAGCCGGGAGGCCATGGGAAAAAAATCCCTCCGGGTTCTGGGAGGCAAGTCCGGCGAGGGGACGAGAGGGAGGCCCTGGGGATGGGTGGAAGGGAAGGCCCAAGGTGCCCCCGGCAGGAAGTTCGGAGATGGTGGAGCTGATGAAGAGGGTCCAAAGGTTGTCGGCTCAGCTCCAAGAGGAGCAGGAAGTACGACGGCAGAAGAGCGACGTTCATCAGGTGATGAACGTGACGTGTACGCCGGCTGTGCTGTCATCGGCGCGAGGTTACCCAGCACCACGACGATGCAGGCTCAACGCTCTGACCTCTGGGTTTGATTTCAGATTTCAATCAGCTGTGAGCCAGGTTCTCGAGCGAGGTGATTATCTCAACAATGACTGCACACTGAAAACAATCATGTGCAAATGTGCGGAAGCACATTTGCACATGATTGGTAACATCTGCACTGCACAGAAAGAAAGTCCTGCCCATGGCGGTTCGACTACTGCCTAGGGCGCCTTTCTGTGTGGTTACCTCCGGGTTCTCTGGTTTCCACCCACGTCAAAAAGTAATTAATTAATTGGCCAATAACATAATAATATAGCGCTGTGTCTGGCAAATGTTGGCGCCGGCTGAATGCATGACTGCCTAATGTAAGTCACCTTGGATCAGGGCGTCTGTTAAATAATATTAATTATTAATAATAATAAATTCCAGCTCCCAAGATTTCATACATCGGCGTGATTATCATGTGACAAACATTACTGTCATATGCAGAGTTGTGGGTAAGCATTTGTCTCTGTTGTGATTGACTAGAGGTCACTTGAAAGGGCCTCAGAGGTAGTTCTGTGATGTCCACTGCTGTGGGCTGTTCAGATTATACAACATCAGGGCTATCGAGTTGTTTTGGGTAAATAGCACATCTCTGGACAAAACTGCCAAAAAGTTCAAAACATGCCAGTTGGAGATCCCAAAAACATGTACCCATTAATTGTAAATTGCATAATATCTCGTGACATTTAATATTTAGCGGCGTAGAGAGTGCGCTGGGATCATCTCTAAATACGAATCGGCCAATCTCCCTACCCCCCCCGCCCCGAAACCACGATGTGCCTGTGCTCAACAGTGACCTTCAACAAAGTGTAGGTCACGTATTCTGGCTCCATGCTCCAAATTTTAAAAAGACCCATAAGTGAATCTATTGCAGTGGTTTTGAATTTGCGTTGCATGCACACTATGGGGGCATGAGAGGCCTTTGCTCGGGGAGCGAGACAGGCGAGATTGATTTAGAATGTAAATCAAAGGAAACACAATTCAAGCGCAGTCACGTAAGCACAACTACTTTTTCTGCTGAAACCTATGTATTTATTAATAAGGAGTGCAATTACATACATTGAGAACCAAAGAGATACAGGCTGCAGTAAGGGTTAAGAACCACTGATCTATTGGGACGAAACAGAAAAAGAGATAATGTTTACATTTCTAAAGCGCCTTTCACTCGAGGGTCATAAAGCGTTGCACAGAGGTACGGAGGGAGCGACATGTCAACAACAACGTCAGAATATATTGTCTAAGTAAATAATGACCATAAATTAATGAAGGACATCAAATAAGAAAAACGTATTGTTAAATCACATAAAGGAAGGAGGGAGTGTTCCTGAGCAGGCACAGGTCAATAGCGAGCCATCATCCAGGCACACAGCAGTGAGCCGCATCAATAGTCTTATCCAGAGGACTTCAAGGTCTTACGGAACAAGTGAGTCTTGAGACGTGATTTAAAGATGCCCAGGGACTCAACGAACCAAATTTCAAATGGAATCTTATTATTTTTATTATTACAGTAAAATATACCCCAGTGTGATTTCAAGCTCTCGATGCGAGATTCCTGGGACACAACAAATGTTCGAACTAACCAACGCAACAAACGATAACATTAAAAGGTACATGAACAATCTCGCAGCACAAATTTCTGCAAAGATGAACCAATAATCATAATCATAAATCAAACAGTAACACGGAAAATTGCACGGCGCAAAATGACAATTAATTCTAATAAATTAATAAGACAGAGAGAGAGAAGTATGAGTGTAACAATGTGATGAGACTAAATGCGAGGTTTTTTTCCTTAACAAAAAGGAAAGAGCATATGTACCCCATCAATACCACCTGACATTTTTTACAATTGCAGCTTTTTCCAGAATTTAAATTCTAATTGATAAACTGAGGTCCTGACGTAAGTTTTCATGGCTCGGTGCATGATTGCTTCCAAAGCTGCTCTTTTGGGATAGCCGTGTCGATCGCGCCTCCCCTTCGCGACGTTTCGCCTCTCAAGTTGGAGGCGTCATCAGGTTTTACATAACGCCTGAGGATGCCTCCAACGTGGCCATCCTGAAAGGGCAGCTTTTGCAAGTGCTCCAAGGTCGTTCAACGACGGTCGTGACTGTAGACTCGGGCTAATTGCCATATTGTTCCAAGAGCGAGGGGGGCAGTAGCCGCTAATGCTGTTTTGCCCCAAAACAGAGCAAATCATTAGCGAACCGACTGCAGACATTGTGCGCCCGTGAGACGCGGTTCGCGATCGTCCTGCGCTCCGGGCATGGCACTGACACCGCAACGCGTTCGCTGTCCGACTGCCAGTGGAGGGAAGGGCTCGTGGCAGAGCTCCGCTGCCGGCGAGCGGAAGGCAAGAGGCTGCAGGCGGAGCTGCAGATCCTGGAGGCTGAGCGCGTGCGGCTCTCCCTGGTGGAGGAGAAGATGGGCGATGTGCTGCACATGATGCAGCACCTCCGACTGCTGGTGACTGGAGCGCGCTACCACTGTCGCGCAGAACACGAGTCCCGTCGTCGACTCGACGCTCGGTCCGCGAACTTATTCTGGCGCAGCATCCCTCCGCGCGTCCTACGCAGTGGATCATGTGAATATAGGTGACAGTTGCAATAGATAATTATTATTGTGAATCGTAACCTTACCGTGGTGGAAGGGTTTTCGTGTTCCAGTGAACCCCAGAGGCTAGCACTCATGTTAGTGATTCTCTTGATGAACAGGTCTGGAGTCCAGCATTCTTGCTCAGGTTTCCCTTGGTGAACAGGTCTGGAGTCCAGCACTCCTGCAAGGGTCTCCCTTAGTGAACAGGTCCAGAGTCCAGCATTCTTGCCAGAGTCTCCCTTGGTGAACAAGTCTGGAGTCTAGCGCTCCTGCTAGGGTCTCCCTTGGTGAACATATCTGGAGTCTAGCACTCCTGGTAGGGTCTCCCTTAGTGAACAGGTCCAGAGTCCAGCATTCTTGCTAGAGTCTCCCTTGGTGATCATATCTGGAGTCGAGTGCTCCTGCTAGAGCCTCCCTTGGTGAACAGGTCTGGAGTCCAGCACTCCTGCTAGGGTCTCCCTTAGTGAACAGGTCCAGAGTCCAGCATTCTTGCCAGAGTCTCCCTTGGTGAACAAGTCTGGAGTCTAGCGCTTCTGCTAGGGTCTCCCTTGGTGAACAAGTCTGGAGTCTAGCGCTCCTGCTAGGGTCTCCCTTGGTGAACAGGTCTGGAGTCTTGCGCTCCTGCTAGAGTCTCCCTTGGTGAGCAGGTCTGGAGTCTAGCGCTCCTGCTAGGGTCTCCCTTGGTGAGCAGGTCTGGAGTCTAGCGCTCCTGCTAGGGTCTCCCTTGGTGAACAGGTCTGGAGTGCAGCGCTCCTGTCATGGTCTTTCCTTTTTAACAGTTTTGGGGGAGGTTCCAGACAAAAGGAGGTTAGCGTCAAGCCGGACGTCATAAAATCCCGCTCCAATTCCCCCACGACTGGGAGGCAACCGGCCTACCCGGATTAACCTGGATAGTGACCTTTGAACCCCGGCAACAACACACACACACGCTGCGCCTCGATAATCCGCACTCCCATCCGGCCCAGCGACACTCCGGTGAAACGCCATCACGCACGCGTCGACGCTGACTCCCCGCACGCACCGTCCCCCCCGGCCCGCGTGGCGTCCCCTGGCAGAACGTGCCCAGGCACCTGCTGGGGAAGATCCTCCTCGAGACGCTGGGTTCGTGCGAGCGCCAGGACGGCGCCGGCAGCGCCGCGGGCCCCGAGGACGTGTCGGCCGTGCTCGACGGCCTGTGCGAGCGCCTCTCGGCATGCGAGCTGCTCCGCGCGGCACAGCTTGGACCATCGGCTGCCCCCGCCGCCGGACAGAGGAGGGTGCCTGGCACCGCAGCCACCGCCGCCACTGCCGCCGCCACCGGCGCTTCCTCACTGCTGCTGTCGTGTTGACGAGGAACACGCGTCCGTTCGTTTTGTTCACTCGGATGATCAATGTTTAATGATAACAATAATTACATTTTTAGAATAAATGACCGCTTGCAACAGGCCGCGCGGTGCAGCATGTTCGCTCCCGAAGAGAGGGTGAATGACGCAGAGGAACTGCAGAGAGACAGGGGAGGGGGGAGGCAGCCACGCTGTAAGCTCGTACCAACATTTTACAGACACCGTGTCCTTTGTAAAGGGTAAGGATAAAGGGCTTTCGGAACGAATGAGGACAGATTAAAGCCACAGACAGAGGAGAAGAGGAAGTTCTCACGCCTGGGATTGAATGTGGAGATGGAGTCAGCAGTGTGGATGTCCAGAGTGAGGGAGTTCCAGCCCAGTGGCGGCTGTAGAGAATGAGTCTCCGTCCATTGAGAGGAGATTGCACTGGGGATTCAACGCGAGCGTTCGGTTGTTGAGTGCAGACGAATCGTAAACGAATCAATGAGACTGTAGTTTTCGGCAGCCTGTGGCCACCTAGACTGGATCTGTGCTCTCCGCTGGATTGCGATAATGCAATCAGCTTCGAGCCTGTAGGTGATTGGCGAGATCCTTACCAGAGTTGTCACGTGACACGGGAATGCTAACATATAATGACAAGTAATGAAATAAGAAAAACAAATTACAATAAGTTATCTAACAATCTAGAGAGCAGGAAATTATTGGTGAGCTGACACGTCCAGCCCTGTTATTTATAAGAAGTGTATTTTCCCCATCATATATGATAGGGTGCAGTTATGTTTTTTTGTTGATTAACAATTTTAAAAGCTTGATTTTTTTAGCTCTTCAAAAAATTGCCCTCCAAATTGAATCAACCGTGTTACTAAGCTGGTATGGCAGCTGGTCGTTCCCAAAGTCAAATCGAACTCAACGTGTTTGGAAGCAATTTTTACTCTCGAAAATGTGACAGACAAAATATGAGAATGATCGGCCAACCCGTGTTTGCGCTTGAGCCGTTCAACCAACACACACTGCGGTTGTCTTTTATATCGATTGAGGGAAGGGGAAGGTGGGGATCTGTTCATTCAGATGGTGACAGAGACAGGATATATAGCGGAGGGATATAGAAGCAGACAGGAAGGTGGCTTTTGGAGTGCCGGGTAGTGGTGGGTAGAGGAGATGCAAGCAAAAGGAAGTCTACGCAGGGTCTTCAATATTGAGAGGCGCGATCTGGAGGTTCGTTCAAGATCAGACTGACAGCCAGTGCGGGACATGGAGTATGGAGTTACTTTTCTTGTAATTCGTAAACGTTTGGCTACGGGCAATGGACACGTGACCGATTTCGATATTTGCCATAGGAAATGGGTGCAACGTTGTTTCACCGATACATTGTATGGCTCGTAGAACGGTAGTTTGTGTAAGATATTAAACCACTTTACAGTGCTCGCATGTGGATTCATGATTGTCTTGCTTGTTTGTACAATGTTTGAACACTTTATGTGATTTACAGTTTAGAGGAGCGGTAGTGATCGTTGCCGTATGTTACACATTAAGGCCGAGGTGACCTAGAAGAGGCCCAGTACTGGTTCAAACATTCCTAACCGATGTTGGTCTGGGTGCGGCATCGAACTCTGGTCACCGGGTTTACAGCGCAGCACCAACCGCTGCGCCACCGCTCCTCCACGGGTCAGCGGGGATGCGGCGGGTGGACAAACAGCGGTAAACGCATCAAGCGACGAATGGAATTAATAGATGGGCGCCGCTGAAAAAGCGGGCCGTTGTCTCCGAGAGCTATTAGCGGCAGATGGGCTGGAGGCGATCCAGGGAAGCAGGTGGTCGTTCCGATAACGCGTGCCGCGTCGCCGAAAGGGGCATTGCGCGGGGCGAACGCACGCGAGCATACAAGCCCCTGATTCCCTGGCTCGTCTGGTTCGCCGAACGCACCGAGACGAAGGCAGCGACGTGGCGACTGTGGCAGGGCGTGTGGCTGCGCGTCCGCACGCAGCAACCTCGAGCAGAAGCGTCCCCACTGCGGCGGGGCTCAGCCGCAGCCGTGAGATGGGACTTCAAGGGAATCAAAAACATCTCTCCCACGCTGGCCAGATGTCACGACGAGAGATGGGAGACATGCACCGCGGTGGAATTATCCGCGCCTCCTTAAAATATCATTAAATAATGTTTACATTTCTAAAGCGCCTTCACCCGAGGATCATAAAGTGCTGCGAGAAAACGAAGGCTTTACCGGAGGCAATTTGAGTCCCACCTTGGGTACCTCACCGTGCTGAGTTTGTGTGTAATCCCCCGTTTCGCATGGGTTTTCTCCAGGTTCTCCAGGTTTTTTTTCCTCCCTATAACTACTGATAATAAATTCTAATAATTGCATTTATCAAGCGCCTATCACCCGAGGGTCACAAAGCGCTGCACAGAGCTCTGGAGACAACGGCATGTAAGCAACATCTCATCTCATCTCATTATCTGAAAACGCTTAATCC
>JAZEWT010000003.1:5171750-5194293 GCA_036362905.1 Mordacia mordax
GGGGGGGGGGGGGATTAGGATTGTATTTCATCCCTTTCACCAGTGTCCATACCAACCGTGCCACTCCATTGCAACCCGAGATGGTCTGCAGCGACACAGCTCTGTGCGCAGTCACGGACACCGGCTGCATCCCCTGCAGCTCGCAGGGGGTGGCCCGTGCTATAGCGGCAAAGAAGTGCGGTGAATCTGCGACGATTCTTCCCCCGTCGCGATTCGGGGTCGCGATTCTACGCGTCGTGAACGCAACGATGAGTGCAGCTTCAGAGGGTCAACTGAGCTCGTGACGTCATGGTCACGGGATGTGATCCGTCTGGCATCCGCACACGATTTCATTTCATCGCTCCATCTCCACGGTGAATGCGCTCTCCTGCGTCTCTCCTCCTTTAGCTGCCACTCCATCATCAGTCTCAACCAACGCCCTTAATCTCTCCCAGTAGCCCGTCCTGCCCAAGCCCACTCGCTCGAGAATCCGCACGATGTCTCTGGCTTGTATCGTCACTAATCCATCCATGTATCCCACCTCAAGTCGCTCAGTATCCCCCCCCTCCCCAAAGCAGCCATCGCTGCACACCTCCTCCCGTCGCTGTCAGGATATGTTTTATCCACAGTTGCGTTTCTCGTGTCCATGTTTCTGGGGCGCACGTCAGAGCATACAGCGCACACGCTTCAAAGAAACGTCGAATTTCGGACACATGCGATTTTGCGCGTGTGTCGTGCGCTTCGAAAAGCGGCATTAGTCGATGACACCGCAGTGTCGTTTCATGTCTAACGACAGCGCACGGACTGCACAGGGAGACTCACCTCTCGACCACAGCTCGACTACCGTTCGGCAAACCATCCGTCAATCATCGCAGCAGCATGGAGCGCCCATCACGAGGCATCTCCAGCAGCTTGTCGTCGGCCGAATGCTCCCGGCCGACTGCGCCCCAGCGCGTTTCCGTGCCGCGTGCGTAGTTGGGGACGATCTCCTGGCATTCCGCCACGCTTCATTTTGGTTTCCGCGGAAGCTGTCCGTGGCTCGCAGGGCGAAACGTCGGACACCGTGTCGAACGGCGCTCGGCACAACTCGAAGACACGGCGGCGTGACCGCCTTACAATCCACGCGCAGACACGACGCACGGTCCATTCATCGTGACTAAACATTTCCTCGTCATTTCTGAAGCACCGTCGTGGGCAGGGTTTCCTCCGCTGTGTAATTCCAGATGCCCCATAACCGGGCAGCGGTACATTTGGGCACGGTTAACCTCAGTGCTTATTCACCAATGAAAAGTAACGGGGTTCCGTCTCGTCTGTGTTGGAAGGAAACTGTCTCCTCAACACGTGTCCCTGGGAATCCTATGCAAGCGCACAAACTCGTTCGGGCCGCACGTAGCGGCTTGACAGCAAATCGCCCGTGGTGGTCAAAACATTATAGAAACGCACGAAAAGCAACATCCGCCGCTTGTGTTTTCTTCCGTTTCCCCTGCAAGCTGCGTTTACATGACCGTAGCGCAACAACGTCCCTGGCCTCTGGACGGAAGCCTCGGTAGCAGAGTGCAGAACCGATGGCATTCCCTCATCTCGCTCGTCCTCTCGTCGACGGTCGCTGTCCTGGCAAAGACGCGGGGCTGTCTTGCGGGGGGCAAAGCCCGAGCTGAGAATTGCTCCGCAGGGCTGCTCTTTCGGGATAGCCGTGTCAAGCGCTCGCCCTTCACTCCTTCGCGACGTTTCGCCTCCCAAGGTGGAGGTATCCTCAGGCGTGCTGAGACTGAGTGGAAGATGAGTGTGCTGTGCTATACGTTGCCTGATGTCAAAGGCAGTTCACTGCTTTTCCTGCATTACTGTGAAACGTTATCATTCCTCCTCTCTTCCTAGGTCTTTCCCGTTAGTCAATGGTTGGTGGGGCTGCCTGATTTATTCTTAGGAAAGCTATAATGGCTCTCTAAGAAAAAAGTACACAGCCCAGATATCAAAGCGTGCAAGAAAGACAATGGAACCTCGGAGGCACTATCAAGGGACTCACGGGAAAGTCCTGGGAAGGCCTGAAACAGGATCAAAAGAATGTAGGCAAGGCAGTGAACTGCCTTTGACATCAGGCAACGTATTGGAATACACCAGACCCAGGGGCGTTTCGCTCATGTTGGTGTGAAAACCAACATGGGTGCAACGTTTGGGTGGTTGCGTAAGACACTGCATGTACAGGTAGTTCTCCCCTCACTTCGGTGTTGTGAGACAGTCTTAATATTGTTTACATTACATCCTGGTTTTTACTTGTACCTCGGGTGGTCACCCTCGTCTCACAGATGTACCACAGCTTGTTACCGTTAGCGTACACACACACACACGTGTGCGTGTGCGTCTCCCATAAAGGCAAATAAATGACCGTCGTATCTGCTCCTGACCAGCGATGGCGATTTTGAACCCCCCTTGCGGTTTGACCATCCACGTTTTGTTTTACACAGGGCTACGGACATTCGTTTGAAACGAAGCATACAGGCGCGTGTGTGTGTGTGCGTACCTTTCCTGGCACAAGCGTCATGGTGACGTCACCAACACTCACTGGCAAATGGCGGTTGTTGCGAGCGTGCTTGTGTAAGTGCAAGCGTGTGTACATGCGTGTGTACGTGCGTGTGTACGAGCGTGCATGTGTACGAGCGTGCATGTGTACGAGCGTGCATGTGTACAAGTGTGCCGAGCGTCCGCGTGTACAAGCGTGTACGGGCGTGTGTACGTGTGTGTGTACGCTAAGCAATTACACATTTTGGTTTAGACAACGCGCGGCGCTCCAGTGGACCGAGAGAATTCTCCGCGAAGCTCCGATGTCACCCCGTCGCCGGCCTGAACCCCCTTTGTTTTGCTCACTGCCCCCCACCCCACACCCTCCCCCCCACCCCCGGTTGCACTGTGTGCTCCTGAATCGAGAAGATAGAACATTCATTTCATCTTGTTTCTAGGAAAATATCTGAATTAAAAATTACGCTCGGGGAAGAAAAAAAATGCACGTAAAGAACACGAGTCCAGGTCCACCGTGTCTCATTTGCATACCGACGCACACGGTCGCCCGCTCGCCCGACCGCCTCTTGTGCGGTGACACCATGCGCGACCCTGCAGGGCAGTGACCTCTGACACCCGTGTCATCGTCTCGCCCAGTCGGCAGCGGAGTTCGCTGACCATCGCGCCCGTGTCGTCGCAAACGAGAGGGGAAGAAGAGACTTTACGCGATGGACCTCTATTGCCACCGTGGCTTGGCCGCCGCGCCCTGGCCCGTTTCCGTCCAGTTCGCTACGTGCAGCAGCGGCGGTGTTGAACGTGGCTTCTCCAACGAATGTCCACAGGACCTCGTGCCGGCGCTGAAGGAGTCTCACTGCGTGGCCCACCGCCCTCGCGCCGCACATTGGTCTCGCAGCGACGTTCCTCTGCC
The DNA here is from genome assembly GCA_036362905.1 of Mordacia mordax. Lineage (NCBI taxonomy): Eukaryota > Metazoa > Chordata > Hyperoartia > Petromyzontiformes > Petromyzontidae > Mordacia > Mordacia mordax. The sequence continues at coordinate 5,175,151 of JAZEWT010000003.1, forward strand.
AGAATGCCGCACGCGGCGACTAAACCTCAGCAAAGGGGGCATAATGCCCGCTGGGTGGCGAGGAGGAATAGTGCCGCACACGCGGCACAAGGTAAGGGCCCATGAAGCACAGCTCAGGGCAAGCGTCAGCAATGCGGAGTGCGTAATTTGCCTTCTTTCGCACTCGGGTCTTGTTTCGACGATGCACAGCCACAAACCTGCCTTCGTCGTCTTCTGTTCGTTCCTGCTAAGTAGGAAGGAAGCTGCAGTAGATTGAGAACCCCCTCCCCAAATCCTCATCGTTACATCAACACACGTCAGTACAATATTTCACACCCAGTGGTGAGGTTCTCCACGGACTCAGTGCCCACCTGGCGAGCGCCCACGGCCGTAATAAATGTGCAGGTGTGTACCTGCTCCAGCGTTGCCTGTGATATTTGCTTAATGCTTAATTAACATCGACTTAGTCATGCCCCCCACACCCTCCCCCAAGATTTCAGATGAGCCCCCCCTCCAACCCTCGGCCGACTTGTAACAGGGTCACGCTATAGGGTCGCTTCTTCTAACATTTCCTGCGTGTACCTGTCCCCAGTATAGGTTCACCGCCGCTTGTCCCACTCCTCCCTGGAATCGTCGCCCTTTTACTGGGGAAGATGTCCTGCGAAAAATCTGTAAATCCTCCCAGGGACATTAGCATTGAAAGGCGAGCTTTTGCCTTGGCTGCGTAACCATCACCTGCTCCACCGTGTCCTTCTCTTCGCGACACGTTCACAATTATTTCCTTGGGTACCTTCCGAAGGAGCGGCAAACCCGGGCCACCCCCCATTCACCTCCTCGCCGTCTCCTACCACATGTAGTAGCTGCGCGAGGTGTCCACCTGCGATGAAGAGGAGGATGAGGCGGACACCTTCCCATCGACAGCGGCGCCGTCCTTCTCCCGTTCGCCCTCGGCCTCCCACAGGCCGATGAGCGGCGGGTAGAGCTCGTTCAGCGGGATCGACGAGTTCTTCTGCACATACTGCTTCAGCGACTGGTTGTAGGACCTCCGCTTGAGGCGCTTGACGGCGCAGGCCGCGAGCGACGCCAGGCTCACCGCCGCGAAGATGGAGGCCATGGCGGCGGCCGTGGCGACGTTGGCGCGCCGCTCGGCAGGGCTCACGAGCAGCGGCACCGAGTGTGTCGTCACGTTCACGCAAGAGCGCTGCGTGGCGCGCTGCGCGCCGGTGATGGCCAAGCACACGGCGTAGGCCGTCGCCGGCTGCAGGTGCGTTAGATTGTACTCGCGCACGCCCACCGGCACGTGCGCCGTGTACGCCGCCCGCGCGCTCTCCACCTTCACCGTGGCTGACGACCACTTGACGTCCGTCGCCAGCGTGTCTGGGATCACCTAGGGGTTGGCAGGAGAGGTTAATCAAAGGTCACGCTGGTTGGTCGAGCGCTGTTGCTGCTGTCACTGCTGTCACCGCCGCATGCTTCTCCGAAGGGGTTCAGAGGTGTGGGGAAGAAGATTTGGGCGAGGGGTGGGAAGGCTGGAAGACGGGAGCCGATGATGTCGCCAAGCTTGCGGCTCTAAGTTGGGACGTTTGGCCAATTGAGTTTTAATGAGTGAAGTGCCCTTGTGGGGAAACCAGAGTGCTTGGTGAAAAAGCTCAACATTGATGAAAACAGGCCAGCTACTTGCTGTCCTCCCGGCTCATGGCACAACCTCCGTGATCCCTGTTGTTTGTGTTCCCAGTCTGTATGTGTGTCTGTAGAGCAGTTGTGCAGTGGGTTGTGGACTTCAGTGTAAGCCTCCTGACCCAACTGCAATTTCCGGACATGGCAAACATGTCAGTGGCAAGTGGTATCAGACTCTATCCTGGGCCTCATATAGGTCAACCCAGCCTTAAATAAGTACCTCTTCAAATCTCGTCTCAAGACTCCCTTGTTCCATAAGGCTCTCAAGTCCTCTGGCTAGAACTGTTGATGTGGCTCACTGTCATGCTGCAATGATGGCTCACTGCCGACCTACGTCTGCTTGGGAACATTTATTCCTGCCTTGTTTGCTGAGCAACTACATCTTTTTATCGCTTATTTTATGTCTTTCTCTAAATTATAGTGATTATTTGACTTTCAGTTAACTGTTCTGATGTTGTTGTTGTTGTTGACATACCGTTCTCTCTACAGCTAAAATTTGTGACGAAAATAAACAACCAAAAAACTTTGTGTTGCTGATTTGCTGTTATGTCGTTGTTGTTGCTGACACGCCATTCTCTCCACAGCTCTGTGCAGCGCTTTGTGACCCTCGGGTGAAAAGCGCTATAGAAGTGCAATTATTATTATTACCAGGTGCGATGTGTAAATATCAGCACTGGGGAGAAATGGCGACCGCATGTGGTTCTGGTTGCACACACTTGTGTGTTCTGTGCTGGCCTTCATAGGTTCTACTCACATCGCTTGCCATCAGCAGCGTGTTACTTGCTACATGGGAAGCTTTCATCCTTTTTGTGTTTGTATGTGAAAAGTAAGGTTAATTCTCGAGATATCTAGACCCTTCCCATGCACATGTTGAATTACTCTCATCATCATCCTCATCATGGGCCATTTTCAACCTACAGCTAAATGAGGGCCCAACTCAGCGGGCATCATTTCTCGCGGCCCTACCACGCGGCATGCGGCCCAATCAGCGCCAACCTCACCTGCCACACGACGAGTACAGAGCGGGCGTCGACGCCCTTCACCGCGAGCGTGAGCCCGTGCGGCTCCGCTCCGCCGGGGCCCGCCACCCCGCCCGTCACGCGCAGTGTCACGACGCGCGTGTCGGCCCCCTCCGCGTTGTGCGCCACGCACGTATACGTCCCCGCGTCGTCGCCCTGCACGTCGGCGATCGCCAGCCGCCCCTCTAGGCCCACGCGGCGGCGGCCGCCCGGCGTGTCCGGCGTCACGCGGTCGCCCTGCGGCGTCACCCAGTAGACGGTGGGCTCGGGCTCGCCCACGGCACTGCACTCGAGCGTCACGCTCGCGTGCGGCTGAAGCTCCAGCTTCGACGGCAGGGCGGCCGGCGCGATCAGCGGGAGGCAGGCGTCGCCGAGCGCCTCCCCGAGCGAGACGGCCTCGCGCGCGTTCCGCCCCTCGGCATCGGGCGGCGAGGCGCAGTGCATCGATTCCGGCTCGAGGAAGCGCACCGCCGTCTGGTTGGCGCCGATCCACCGGTTGACGCAGTCACAGCGCAGCGGGTTGCCGTGGAGGCTCACCTCGCGCAGGCTTGGCAGCGAGCGCACTGTGGCAAAGTAGAGCGCGCTCAGCGCGTTGTCGTTCAGCATGAGGCTCTCGAGCCTGGGCACGTCGCGGAAGGCCTCGCGGTGGACGTAGCCTAGCTTGGGGTTGTTCGTCGCTTCCACCTTCGTCAGCTCGGGCAGGTTGTCCAGGGCAAAGCGCTCGACCGAGACCAGCTCGGCCATGCTGCTGATACCCAGCTCCTTGAGCCGAAGCATGTCGCGGAAGTCACCATCGCTGATGTGCCGGATCGGGTTTTTGTTGAGGTCAAGGAACTTGAGCGTGGGCACGCGCTGCAGCGCCACGCGGGGCACGCGTTCCAGCTGGTTGTCGTAGAATGAGAGGCTCTCCAGGTTGTCCAGGCCCACCATGGCCTCGCTCGGCAGCACGGAGAGTCCCATCCCGGCCAGCACCAGGCTCCGCAAATTCGCCAGCGGCCGGAAGTTGAAGTCGACAATCCCAGACACGGGGTTCTCTCCGATCATCAGGATCTCGAGGCCGGGCGTGTGCACGAACCACCGTGCGTCGATGCTTCTCAGCTGGTTGGAGTTGAGGTGGAGGCGAAGCAGACTGGAGAGGCCACGGAAAGCTCCAGCCGCGATGGTCCGGATCTGATTGTGGTTCAGGTAAAGTTCCTGCAAATTCAGGAGGTCCTTGAGGCAGCTGTCGGGCAGCTCGGTGATGTGGTTCTCCTCCAGGTGAAGGGTCACGAGCTGGGTCAGGTTGGACAACCCTGTGTCCAGGATCGAGCTGAAATTATTCTGTGAGAAGTCCAGGTCGGTGAGATTCAGAAGCGACGACGATATTGGGTCAGGCACGGTGGCGATGGAATTTCCCTGGAGGAGAAGGACCTCGGTGATCGCCACGACGCCGAGGGGGATGCCGGTCAGGTGCTGGTCGTTGCAGTCGACGGTGGGGGCTTCACGATAGGTTGACTGTGGAGTGAACCATGGGCGCACCTCGCACACGCATGACTCGGGGCACCAGGATGCCCACTGCGAGGCGTAGGAAGCCGACAGCAGCAGCAGCAACAGCAGCGGTGCGGAGAACGCGCACGCCCGCAGGGTCGGGAGCGCCGAGGCCATCGTCGGGATGGTGCGGTTTAGAGAGTGTCCTTCACAAACGCTGCGGCACAAGCAGGGGCCAAAATGTAAAAAAAAAAATACGAGCAAATTCCAACTTGGGTTGCTTGCTAAGCGAAGTTTTCATCGCGTGGCACCCGAGCTGGCGGAATTCCGTGCTTGGTTTAAAAAAAAAGACTGTTGGGGTTGCAAATGCTGCGGGTTAGGGCTGGCAATGCGTGTTTGCAAGAAGAGGCTCGTGACTCAGCCGTGTTTTCACTTATTCTGGCTTAAGAGCTTTTGATGGAGAAGCAGATTGATTTTCCTTCATTGACTCAAGAGAGCTTCTTTAAGTGCATTCTGGCCTGGGGAGAAACAAAACAGTATCAGACTGTTTCAGCGCGTCCGTACGATCAATCCATCCCCTATGCGGCACACTTTTGGCTTTACCGACCGCCCTCCTGTCAGATAATGTGAACGGTTTAACCAACTATCAAGATTACAATTAAACCTCGGATTATTACAATATAGTTTATCACGACAGGAAAACGTGTAAAATCTCACAATGTGACGACGATGATCGTGATATCAGTGTTTAATTGTTGTACTGTAACTGCACGTTAGATTTGTACTGTATTGTTTTTGTGCCGCACGCTGGTGCTTCCAGTGTAAATTAACGTCGCCTTGAACATTGAACGGCAACTCACACCGACGGTAGCGGTCGCTAAATATTGCAACCGATGGTTTTATAATAAAACCACGTGCTAAAATTAACGAGATCATACAGCCGCCGTCAATTTTTCTTAAAAACAAAGCACTCTTTTTAAGGGGGAACAGGTTAATGTCCTCTCCTTATTTCGAAAATATTCTGCGAGGAAATATAATTATATTTGTACGTGTTCATAAGCAATAGCAATCACGATGTGATAATATCGCGCGATGCATCGCGGTATCGCTACGCGGTGGCGAGTCATAATCAAAATATCTCAAGTCTCCAAAGTCCGTCTTAATTCTTTCTCTCTACAAAATTATTAGTCTGTGCCCTCCCCTCTGTACCCACCTTCATTCCCTGTCTGAGATTCACCCTTAGAGCTGAGCAGAAGGCTGCTGTGAACCCTAAATTCTTACCGGGCAGCGGGCTTCAATTCATTTATGAAATGGGCAATAAAGGATAAATAATTGTTCTAGCCATAAACAAAATTTACGAGCACCAAGTCCAAGCAGACAGGTCATGCTCTCTGGAATGCGTCTTCACTCGCAAAGCCATTGCTCAGCGAGCCCATTGTAATTTAAACAATAGCGGCCGTTTCCCCATTACGGACGACGTGAATTATTCCCAATTGATTGGGTAAATGGTGCGGCCCTGCAATTGCTCGCTCACGCCATCGCCGCAGAAAGGGCGTCCGCCACGAGAGGGAGCTCTGTGGATACCCTCACGTGGGTATTTTCACCTCCTCTTTCGCGCTGGTCATGCGCTTTGAAAGAGTTGGCAGAACGCACACTTTACCCCATCACCATGACTAACTTGTCCGATTCATTACTAAAACCCATGCCGATATCGTCAGATCACTTGGGATTCTGGGCAGTTTGTCGTGAGCTAAAGAACTTGCAGATTTGTCATTGCATTACAAAAACATATAACCAAACACTGGTTACATTTTGAACACAAGGGTAATTGAGAAATATTAATACTATATCAGAAATACAAAGTGACAGCAAAATAAATATTTTGTGACCGACAATTAATCTGCTCACCAGAGTGGCAACTTCACGGCCAGCATTCCAACTTCCCCGGTATTAAACAAAAGAGTTGTATGCATGTTTACCCCGTGTCCGCGTGGGTTTTCGCCGGGCGCTCCGGTTTCCTCCCACAGTCCAAAAAACATGCTGCTGCATAGGTTAATTGGCTTGCAGACTAAATTGCCCGCAGTGTCCGGTGATGGACTGGCGTCCCATCGTGGGTATATCCCTGCCTTGTGCCCTGTGTCTGCCGGGATAGGCTCCGGCTCACCGCGACCCTGTACAGGACGAAGCGGTTTCTGACAATGAGATGAGTTGGACAAACACTCATCCAAACACGATGTTCTAGAGCGTGCACATGTCCTACGCTTGTAGCCACGCTACTTTCCGCTTTAACGGTCAAGTCGCTTATGACGCACTTTGGGATGCTGCTATATTCTTCATCATTATCAGAACCCGCTTCATGCTGCAGAGCATCGCGGGAGCCCAGAGCCTATCCTAGCAGACATACAACACAAGACAGGGCTATACCCAAGATGGGACAGCCAGTGCATCGAAGTTCACCAGTGGCAATTTGGTCAGCAGTCCAATTTTCCAAGGCATTAGCATGGCTTTGAACTGTGGGAAGACACCGAGGTATATGGTGAAAACCCACTCGGTCAGATGGAGAGAACGTGCGAACGCCACACAGAAAGGCACCCAAGCCGTAAATCGAACCGGGAAAACGTCTTTCTGTGAGGCGGCAATGCCAGTCATTGCACCACCGCGTCATCCTTGCTGCCATCGTGGGATGGTTAAAACACTGTGAATTGCAAGCCAGAGGAGACAGGCTCGTTCTACCGGCGCAGGAGTTGAAATACATAGCTGTGCAAGTTTCTTAAATCCACTCTCCCCGCTTCCCTCCACCTAGCGGTTTATCGGAAATAGATTCGGCTCGTCTAGTGGGGAAGAGTGTGGGTACTCTCAATTCAGTTCAGCGTGGCGGCACAGGCCAAATGCCCTCGATGAGGCTGCTCTCCGTAAATATCCGCCGGCCCTCGCTCGTGGAGACACCTTATACCGGCAGTGACGCGCAGAAGGATATTGCTGGACTGCACCTTTAACAACTTTACAGTGGATCCATTGGCAAATTCTCGGGAAACCTTTCTCAGAGGCCCCATAATTCTTGATGCCACTTGACAGAACGCAGGGTTGAGCCTGCGTGCAGAGTCTTGGTGAGCCCAGCTCCCAGTGGCACACTCACGCCCGTTACCATGCCCACCGCACAAAAGCTTGCGGTGGCCATAATGGGCTAACACTGGTTCCCCTCCTCAGAGCTCGCTGTCGCCCGCTCTCACTCTCTCGCCCTACACCGCCTCCTCCCACAATGAGCGGCCCGGGGCAAACTCCCAGGGCACACAATGGGCGAGCATGGGGGGGGGGGTCTACTTCTGTTGGGTGGCTCGCTTCTGTGGGGGAAGAGCATTTCTCACGAACCCTGCTCTTTGTCATGTAGATGCCCGGCCACGTTCCCAAGCTCCAAACAGGAGCCACGGTCCCCGAGTCAGGCTCCCAAACCCCCCTCCCGAACCTCCACCACCCCTCTCACCTCTTCGGTTAATATTCGCTACGCACACGCGCGCACCACACAAAAGTAAAGGTTCCCCAGCGTAGCCTTGGCGAGCAGCTAGGGCAAGTGCTGTTAGCAAGCACTTGTGAGGACTTGCACGGTACACAATGGGCGGGTGGGATGCCTTTGTCTCCCCACTGTAATGTTTTCACGGGGTACTTGCTTAAAGGTTGAGTCGACCTTGGGCAGATCCAGGATCGGTTCAGTTAAAACGTCACAGTCCAAAGGCACGCTGCTGTCTAGGTTAGCTGTCCTGACTAAATTGTCCCTGGGATGTTGTAACTTGCATACCCCTCCCCACTGGACAGCTATTAAAAAGAGCTAAATACCTCAATCGTTCGTTCCAGCTTAATAAAAAAAATCCGACTACGTCAATGGCGTTGGCCATAAGCGAGAATCTAACTCATGTTGCCGGGTTTGTAGCGCAGCGCGTTGACCGCTGCGCCACCACTCCCCCAGGACACACGGCCAAAAACAGACACACGCAGACACATACACACCAACACAAGTGAACAACAGCCCCCGTTGACCACTAAGTTACGATGGTTACGTCACCCCAGCACGCGCGCCAGGTTAGATGCACTTCGAGGCTACAAAGTGCAGAAAGCTCACTGTGTTGGAAGCTCAAGGACAGAGCAAGTGCGTTTGGGGTGAAACAGATGGACTGTACCAGGCTAGGTGCACTTTTGAGGCCTTTGGATTAAGTTTGGATTTCATTGCTGCTCACGGGATGGAGCCAGGTGTTATGGGTGAACCGGCTCAGATTAACACCACCTGCAGGCCTAGGCGCTTTAGAAATTAAAATATTATTATAACTCTGCAAACTTTAGTGTGTTGCAAAAACACGCCGTTTGCGTTTCGATTATATGTTCTCATAATCTACACATTTAATAAACAACACAACAATTAACAAATGCACACATAATATGGCATTATTTAGCTAAGCAGAATCGCAGTGGGAAAGACATAGTATATTGTAATCGATTTTTATCGATTTACATTGCCGACAGAGACTTTACACATCTATAAAACATCCAAGGGATTAAATATTAAAAACATTGTTCTGATGTACAGTGGTGAGAAAACGTTTGTGAACCTTTTAAAAGTGTCTGTATTTCTACAGGGCGGCGCGGTGGCCCAGTGGTTAGCGCTGACGCCTCACAGCAAGAAGGTCCCGGGTTCGAATCTCTCGGCTCGGGTGCCTTTCTGTGTGGAGTTTGCATGCTCTCCCCGTGTCCGCGTGGGTTTTCGCCGGGTACTCCGGTTTCCTCCCACAGTCCAAAAGCATGCTCCTGGATAGGTTGATTGGCTCACAGACAAAAATTGTCCCGCAATGCCCGGCGATGGACTTGCGTCCCGTCGTCGGGTGTATTCCTGCCTTACGCCCTGTGTTTCCGGGATAGGCTCCGGCTCATCGTGACCCTATATAGGATTAAGCGGTTTCAGATAATGAGATGAGATGAGATGTATTTCTACGTAAATTTGGCCTAAAATGTGATGAGAGCTTTATCTCGGTCCCAATAATCGTTAACGAGCGCTGGCTTAAATGGCACACGAAAAATCTACCTTTCCACTTACTTATTGGCAAAAAAATGATCCAATATTCAAATTCTTTGTCAAAAAAGTATGTGACCCTCGAGATTAATCAGCTCCAATAAAGGGGTAATTAAAGCCAGGTGTTAGAATCCATGGGATGACAAGCAAGAGTGAGTTATGGGTACTTTTTGCCAGTGTACATATGTAATAAGTGGAACAGGTTTTTACCATTGCTGGCAATTATACACGTGTCAAGATCTTAAATCACCATAATAGATACATTTCACAATGTGTCTAGTTTGCAAAAGCCACACATACTTGTGGCAAAATATGCAAACAAGAAGCTTTTATAACATATTAGACACACTGTGAAATGTGTCTGTTATGGTGATTTAAGATCTTAACTCGTGTATAATTGCCAGCAATGGTAAAAACTCATCTCATCTCATTATCTGAAACCGCTTAATCCTGTATAGGGTCACAGTGAGCCGGAGCCTATCCCGGAAACACAGGGCGTAAGGCAGGAATACACCCGACGACGGGACGCCAGTCCATCGCCAGGCATTGCAGGACAATTTTAGTCTGCGAGCCAATCAACCTATCCAGGAGCATGCTTTTGGACTGTGGGAGGAAACCGGAGTACCCGGCGAAAACCCACGCGGACACGGGGAGAGCATGCAAACTCCACACAGAAAGGCACCCGAGCCGAGAGATTCGAACCCGGGACCTTCTTGCTGTGAGGCGTCAGCACTAACCACTGGGCCACCGCGCCACCCATGGTAAAAACTTATTCTACTTATTACATAAGCAAGAGTGAGTTTGGATTTCCCTGACCTGTATGAAAAACATACACTTTGGTCGTCACCATCAGAGTCTGGTCTTCACCACACAGGTTTGTGCAAGCGTGTCATGACCTGGTCGAGAGAGATTTGTAAGGACCTTAGATAAAGAGTTGTTGATGCTCATCGGTCTAAAAAGGGTTACTCAACCATATCGAAAGATGTTGGGCTCCACGAATCCACTGTTAAACGGCATAATAACAATAATTGCACTTATAGATAATAATTGAGTAAATTCAAGACATTGTTACTCTTTCCAGGAGTGGTCGTACGACTAAAAATCACTCCAAGAACAATGCATACAATAATCCAGGGGGTCATAAAGAACCCCAGGGCAATGTCTAAGGATCTACTGGGCCCTCTGTTCATGAGTCCACGATGGGGAAAACACTGGACAATAATCTTGTGTATGGGAGGATAGCCAAGAGGAAACCACTGCTCTCCAAAAAGAACATTGTCACCCGTCTCTTCTTTGCAAAACACCGTCTGGATGATCCAGAAGTCTACTGGAACAATGTCCTGTGGACATATGAGTCAATATTGCAACTTTTTGCCTTGATTGAGAAACGTTATTTTTGGCAAAAAACAGACACTGAGAGAATTGTGGGTTGGGAGTTGTTTTGCAGCCTCAGGACCAGACGGCTTGCCATCATTGAAGGAACAATGAATTATGATTGCTTTCTAAAGATGCTCTTTTAAGGATGTCCATATCGAGCGCCACTCCTCTCTCATTCGCATACTTTTTCACAAATATTTTCTTTCGCAAAAGGGAGAGGAGAAGCAATCGACACGGCTCTCCCGAAAGTGTAACTTTGCTCAGCAATAATCACGCATCGGGGTTTGAAAACCTATATCAGTACAGAACCATGAATTCCAGATTGTACCAGAAAATTCTAGAGCAAAATGTCAGAGCATCCGCCTGTGAGGTGAAACTTTACAGGAAGTGGGTCATACAGCAAGACAACGATTCTAAAACACACATGTAAATCCGCAACAGAATGGTTGAAGCAGAAAAGATTTCGCGTTTTGGAATGGTTAAGTCAGTCCAGACCTTAACCCGATTGAAGAACTTGAAGCGAATAGTTCATGCAAGAAAGCCAACAAACATCTCTGGGTTGAAGCTTTGCAAGGAGGAATGGTGTCAAAATTCCTCCTAGCTGATGTGCATGACTGATAGACAGCTACAGGGAAGAGTTTGGTTGAAGTTATTGCTGCTCACCGGGTGCCTCCCAGTTGGTGAATGGAAAAGTTCATATAATTTTTTCCGACAAAGAAATTAAATTTTGAATAATTTTCCTTAATTATTGAGTTAAAAATTAGATTTTTTTCACGTGCTATTTATTAAATTATAGTCTTTGATATTATGACTCAGATGAAGATCTGACCACACTGTAGGTGCAATTCATTAAAAAATAAAAACAATTCTAAATAGTTGACAAACTTTGTATCACCTCTATAGGTTGTTATGGCTTGATTTATGAGAATTGCTCTACAATTGTTATTTCGGGAGAGCCGTATTACGCAATCCACTGAAACGCTTGATGATGCCTTCAACGGGAGCAGTAAAACGTCACGAAGAAGACAGATAGAACGCTCGACACGACTATCTCGAAAGAGCAGCTACAGAGTGCAATTCTCATCAAAATCATTGTTGAGCCATGGCTTTTCACATGGGTTACGGGTAATAGACTTATCGATTATGGTCCTTGCATAGCTGGTCATCAATGCTATGGTTCCCTGGGTATTCCTGGTCACCATGTGCTCTGCGTCGACCGCAAATGACAAAAATAACTCAAGTAATGTCACTGACTGATGGTTAAAATCACGCTTTTGATTTGGGACGCTGCCACGGTGAAATGGACTTGTACAGACGAGGCAGGTTCGTTCTCCCGGCGAGGCAGTTGAGACAATCACCTTGTGTCATAACCGGCCAGCGGTATAAATGGGTTCCGCCATCGCTAGCGAATCGGTGGTGGGGCAAAGTGTGGGTTCTCCCACACCGTCTGCCCAGCGTAAAAGAAAAGATCAGGCTCCTCATTGTTTAGCTCGAGGGGCTCTCTAGAGCACCCTCTAGTGGAGGCTATCTCGCAAGCAGCGGCGTGAGCCATCAACTGCAGGCTTACTCCATTACGGAGTGGTCCAGATGACCCTTATTTAAATTTCACCCTAATTTTTTTCTTTTCCTTTACTCACTAATTTCTACTTCAAATAACCTTTATGTCATATTAATAACGGTTCTATGTCTCACTTGTACATTGCCTACATTACAATGCAGAACCATTGGTATACAAACGCATTACAATTTAAAGATTTAAACGGCCGTCACAAGACTTCTGGACCATCCTGTAGCTCGTGAGGAGGGGTGTGGGTTATATCTCTCTCATGTTTACTCACTTCCATTGGAAATTCTCACTTTCAATGGATATTCGCTCAGATCAGTCACTGGGCATCTTTAAATCCCGTCTTAAGACTCATTTGTTCCATGAGGCCTTAAAGTTCTCTCACTGGGACTGTTGATGCTACTTACTGCTGTGTGCTTGGATGATGGCTCGCTGTTAACCGTGCCTGGTCAGGAACGCTTATTCCTTTTTTTTACTTAATGAACTTCGTTTATTTACATTCATTGTTTTGTTTGATTGATCTATTCTGATGTTGTTGACATGCCGTTCTCTCCATAGCCGTGTGCTATGGAGCACCTCAGCCAAGAGTCCAAGTCTTTTGGCTGTCACCATGGAAATGGTGACCTCGCCACCAAAGCTAAGACAGCGAGTTTGGCACCGTTCATAGTGACCCGCGTCCTCGACCAATGGGGCAAGTGGCTGCAGCGATGAGCTCGAGCCGTTAGATCTAGACGTCAATCATCAGGTGTGGCCGCCTTGCTCAGGGGTCAAGTATTTCGAGCTGGAACGTCTGACATCTTGGGTTCAAAAGCAGACAGCTGACTAACGTTGAAGACTCATGTTATCAGACTGGCTTGTTTCGTCTCTGCCAAACTGGATTTAACCAGGCGACATATACATATATATGTTTTCTTGAGGGCGGCGCGGTGGCCCAGTGGTTAGCGCTGACGCCTCACAGCAAGAAGGTCCCGGGTTCGAATCTCTCGGCTCGGGTGCCTTTCTGTGTGGAGTTTGCATGCTCTCCCCGTGCCCGCGTGGGTTTTCGCCGGGTACTCCGGTTTCCTCCCACAGTCCAAAAGCATGCTCCTGGATAGGTTGATTGGCTCGCAGACTAAAATTGTCCCGCAATGCCCGGCGATGGACTGGCGTCCCGTCGTCGGGTGTATTCCTGCCTTACGCCCTGTGTTTCCGGGATAGGCTCCGGCTCACCGTGACCCTATATAGGATTAAGCGGTTTCAGATAATGAGCATGAGCATGTTTTCTTGAACACTGTGGATTTTCTTCGAATTGTCAATTTTCCCCAAGGTCTTATTATCTTGCTTAATTTGACACATATATCAATGCTCAACATTATGTTTCAGTCGTGCATTTATTCATGACCACTGTGGTCTGAGCTTGTGGCCTGGGCCTAGTAACTGTAATATAAACTGTTCAAAAATGTAGCCTGCTCACCAATGATCGTATCGTTCAAAACAAACCCACAGCATGTAATGGTTAGTCCTGCACTTCATTTGAATAAAGTCTAGCACCGAGAATTGAATTGCAGGTAACGAACGCTAACTCTGCTTTAAGGTGTACGGGGAAGCGCAGCGTCTCCTAGCGGAGGAGCATAAGACTTCACTTTGAAGGGATCTCAGAGGTAGTTCTGTGGTATTCATTTCCACACGGGGCAATTCTGCACCATGACGGGTCACACCGCTCGGTAAGTGACCCGAACGGCATGTTCACGTCACGATATGACGCCGATTGTCAATCGGGATAAAATTGTGGGGAAAAAGTTATGGACTCAAACTGGGCCCTCGGTCTCACAGTTCCCCTGCAGTCATTCGATTACTGACTCCGCATGATTATGATGTCAGTTGTGCACTTTGTGAACAAGCGTTCAGTCTGGTCGAGCGAGTTAACCAAATAGACATCCGTCTCTCCACATGCAAGCAGGAAGCTACAGGCCAGGAGTTCTCGACCGTATGCGCCTCAAGGTCGACGTGACTCACTTGGGTCTGGTCTCCACGGACTCTTAGGTGGCGATCGTGGTTTTGGCCCACCGATGGATCGTGGCTCACGGGTTCAGAAAGGGGGCTTCAGGCCTTTTCGGGTGCATGTTTTCCAGCAGCATCTGTTCAAGAATGCAAACTCTGGACCAGATTCAAATTTACAAGTATTATAAGAGTTGCTCTACACTTAGGGTTTTAAAACAAATGAATCCTGGACAGATCATGGGTAGAAGAAGAATTCCTCTCAAAACCAGAGGGGTGAACTTCACATAACCACAATGTCGAGTGGTGTATTCTTTTTATTATTTTTTGTTACGAAACTGACAAATTAGGGATTTTTACTATCGGATTTTCTAAAAACAGAACAGGGGACGACCCCATCTACAATTCATCGGCGAGAACGGTCGCTTGAATGTCAGCGGTTGATGTTGTCAGAAGGGCGGTCTGCCCGCTAGACTGGGCTCGCTTCTGAGTGAAGGAGAGGCATTTAAAGGCATTGGTGGCATTCAAACTGTCATTCATACACGCAGCTCGGTCCCACGCGGCTCAACGGAGGACGCAACTCAGAAGACAAACGGCCCTTACAGCGGAGGCAATAATAAATAAAGATCCTGCTCAAGTGTTCCTGGCTGTTGAATGCAAGCAACGTGAGTGCAGGCCCATTGGGGGCTCGAAATAGTAAATGCTTTTTGGGGGGGCCCACGTTTTCGATTTATAAACTCCTCGTGAGATGACAGAAGAATTTGAGGCCAAATGAGATAAGAGAAGACAAATGCAGACAAGCTGGAGATGAGAGGTGGACAGGTTCATTATCCGCTTTATGTTAACTCGCATTTTGTAACTATGTAGTGCTTTAAATTTGAGATTATACGTTGGTTCACTCGTTATTATGAATCCATCGCCCCTTCAGCTGCTCGGGGACTGTGCATTGCATAGTTTGTTTATGCCACCAGTGAACACACTTCTGAATTTTCCTTAATGAGAAATTAAAGACTTTGAACTCGGCCAAGCATAGCATAGCAATCCAGTGACGTCACGGTAGGGGGAGGGAGGTATCAGGCAGTATGGCGGTCACCGTGCAATGGTGGAAGTTACCAGAAAGTAAAAGAAAGTCAATTGAAAGTCAGTTTTCTCAGTGACGCATCTCAAAACGCGTGGTGGACGAGCTCAGAAGAAGCCACATGTGTAGGAAGTATCTGCAAGATGAATACTGTTTGCGTTGTGTTTTTTTATAAACACGAGACAATACATGTTAATAAATAAAATGTGTATATAGTCACTGTATATACGACTCATTTTATTTTCTAGAAAACCTCATCTCATCTCATTATCTGAAACCGCTTAATCCGATATAGGGTCACGGTGACCCGGAGCCTATCCCGGAAACACAGGGCGTAAGGCAGGAATACACCCGACGACGGGACGCCAGTCCACCGCCGGGCATTGCGGGACAATTTTAGTCTGCGAGCCAATCAACCTATCCAGGAGCATGCTTTTGGACTGTGGGAGGAAACCGGAGTACCCGGCGAAAACCCACGCGGACACGGGGAGAGCATGCAAACTCCACACAGAAAGGCACCCGAGCCGAGAGATTCGAACCCGGGACCTTCTTGCTGTGAGGCGTCAGCGCTAACCACTGGGCCACCGCGCCGCCCCTAGAAAACCCAAAGTAGAATAGATATCTGGTAATGCTGGTTCACACTTGCATGTTTGAGCAAGTGGTGGGAGTTTCCACATTTATATGGCGTGACAAACGTTACATGTGAAAACCATACAACCCACAAAGTGGTAGTCATTTTATCAATCCGTTGAGATCATGATGGTTATGATATTGTCCGACGTACATACTGTACCAAGTTAACACTCATCTAATAAAAGCCCTTCTAAATCCACTGTTGATGGAGGAGGCCCAGGGATATTCCAGATTTTTCACCGATGTTACCTTGTGGCCAGGATTCACACGTCCTCCATCTACTGCATCACCCCTACATGAGATACGATGCTGACAATTACGAAATTACCCAGCCATAATTATTAAAACTATCCACAGTGCTTTCCCCATAAGCGGTCGCTACTACTAACAACTGCTCGTAGTAACAGACGGTCTCAAAACAAATATAATACTGCCAACGTTGCTACCAAAATAATGATGACAATCACAGCCGGGATGGTCCCGCGAGAGCCCAACATTGGGATGGACTAGTCCATATGAGTACTAACACTTAACCAGGCCATCATTCTGTACAGCTGTAGCACACACAGCTATATGTTCTACGCCTGCCAATACATTCGGTCGGCCTGGTGTGGCCTGCGACCTCCGCATCCAAGTGGAGCAGCGTGGTTGGCACGGGCCCTGGTGCACGGAGTGAAATCGGGTGCCCATGCCCACCAATGCCCTCTCTTCGCTGCCTGGCGCCTCGTGGGGGGCATCGCGCAGTTGCACCGTCTGCACACTCGTCGGCTGCACCACTGACGTCAAACGCTGCGTGCAGTGCAGAGCACGTACAGTTGGTTACAGTACCTGTGCGTGCGGTCCCTGCTGTGGGTCGCCGCGAGGTCAAAATCTCTCCTCTTGTCTCGTCGCGTACCTTGCTTGCAGTTGGATCACCTGCACGCCTGCTTGCCTTGTCAGCGGGATGTAGGAAAAGCAGGCTGTATCGCTGGCTGCCTGTTCGACTGGATAGCTGGTTATCTGACTGGCTGGTGCGTTCGGTGCCTATTCAGCTGACTGGATGTGTAGTCAATTGGCTGGTTGGTTAGTGTTCCTGGCTGAATTTCTGGTTTGCAATCTGGCTAGCTAGCTGGTCAGCTGGCTGGCTGGTGGAATTAAGGGCCGGTTAAAGTAACCGGCTGGCTGATGTAAAGATTTTCAGATGGTCCCTGTTGGATAGGTCTTCTGTTGAGGTTGCGTGAGGAATGACTGGTGCTGCGAATCGCTTTGATTGGCTGACTTACTCTCGTCAGTCGTCACGTTGCTCCGGGTGCCGTGCCCGGATGGCAGGCTCAGTGGTCAACTTTCAACCGGGGTGGCCTCCTGCTCCCAAGCTCCCTTAGGCCTCGGCTGAAGTCGTCGGCAATCTTGTGCAACGTTCCTGTACCCGCCTGCCTCTCTGCGCGTCGACCTCCCTCCCTGCCTCCCTCCCTCCCTGTCTGGCCACCGATCCGGTTTCGCTCACCCGCTTGCACCACCTCCAACGTCACGATGCGCTCGATTTAAAAATCGCTCGGCATCGCCCACGCAAAAACTGAGCGAGCAGCCCGCGGACTTACTGGCAGCGATTGACTGCAGAGAATTAACGCCGAGCTCCGTCGCACCACCTTCCGATCCGGGCGCAATCACACTCGCCCGCTCGCAACCTCCATCTCCCCCTCTCTGCCCTGCCGCTTCGCCTCTCATCTCTGTCGGTGCGCGGAGGAGGAGGAGGAGGAGCCGCGTGCCAGCGCCGGGTTGCTATTGGCCGCCTTTGTTTTATTTTGCCCGGAGCCCTGGGGTGCAGATGGCAGAGAGCGGAGGAGACGAGCGGCTTGGTCGCGTTGCTCAGAGCGTGAGATCGCTGGGGCCGGTCCCCGATTATACGCTGCCCCCCCCCATCCCCAAGACAAAGAGCCCCCCCATCGAACGACCACCCCGTGCAGTCTTCAGAGAGGGCTAGGGTTGCTAGAGAGTAGCACCTATGAGTCTATGACGGGTGACAGCGCGCTCGAGTGGCGATGTTTACACACCGCACCAGGTTTTTATTTTTGGCTGAGTAGACCTAGGGGAGGCCCAGTATTTGTTCAGGTAATCGTCACGGGTGTTGGTGGCCGTGAACGTGAATCAAAGTCGAGTTTCGCAGTTCAAAGCCCAGCGCGATAACCGCTGCGCCACAGCTCCTCCGCCATCCACACAGCACGTAATTCGAATAGATAGATGTTGGTAATTACAGCAGAGAAATACCCAGTAAGCTTGTAAACTCTAGATGCGGTTTTCCGGCGACACAACGAACACGCGATCACGTCCATTAGCAAATATCTGAGTTTCTGTTAATAGCTTTATAACAGAACCGAGGAATTCTTGTATCCCATGTGTGTAATTGTTACCGGGTCGTATTTGAAATGGTGTGAACAATCATAATAAACAATTGTGCTGTTTTTGAAGGCTGGGTGATACTGGAAAGTATGAGATATAATTATGGGTTTGAAATATTGGCGCAATGTGACGATTGGCACGGTGTGGTTATAGGCGCAGCGAGAATACTTGCACCGTGTGATTGAATATTGGCACAGTGTGATTGATTATTGGTACAGTGATCTAACACAGGTGAAAGTAATCATTGCACGCGCGGTGATGTGATTCTGGTGGGTCCAGTGGAGAGAGACGCTGATCCCCGTCACAGGAATATGGAATTTTCACGTCTTGCTGTAGGCCCTCACTGGAGATGAGACCCACTCACAACGCTTGCTTGAGCACGGGCACGCATTTGCTTGATTTGTGGAACGCAGTGACCTTATTATCTTAATTAATCCATAAAAAAAAACATCCCAGAATCTCCACATGTTTTAGGAGGATCTTGCCCTGGGTTGTTTAGCAATTGCGATGAAACAGCAATCGGTTTCACATGGGGTGGGAAATGGAAACACATAGAACCCATCGTGCACACTAGGGTATGATCCCCAAAACTCCACACTGATGGATTACGGCAGAATCCACTGTCGTACTCCCATCCCATCTCTGTCGAGCTTGTAGGTGGCCAAGAAACAAATGCAGTACCACCGATACACAATAAAGTACAACACAGTTATTTAGTGTATTAAATACAGAAAAATAGAACACGAGGCAGCAGTGCGCCTGCAGCACACGGATAAATCAGCAACAGCAGCGCATAGTGTCGATAAACAACACAAAATCGACTTTGATAAAATACGAGTACTGGCAGCCATCCGCCATAAAGGTGCAAGATTAATTCGTGAAGCAATTGAGATTCAGAAGACTAAAAGCATCATGAACCGAAAACAAGAAATGCGTATAA
>JAZEWT010000003.1:5196620-5208118 GCA_036362905.1 Mordacia mordax
TTCCGGGATAGGCTCCGGCTTCACCGTGACCCTATATAGGATTAAGCGGTTTCAGATAATGAGATGAGAGAGATGAGATGAGTCAAGAAGTCTCTGCTCGCTGGCTGAACGGTCGCGGAGTGAACGCCGATCCTAGCCGTGCCGTTATCGCCGAGCCGTCACGAGTCCGTGGTCAGAGTCGTGGTGCCGCTGTCTCATTGGCAAGCGACATGTCACATGGACTCATTATGCCCAACAAAGACAAAGATCTCCCGTGTAGCTTTAAACAGACTGTTGGAGTACAGTAAGTGCTGTTACCGGCCACCTATGAACGCCATAGGTGGACAATCCTCACCCAGTCGTCTTTGTCTCCCCAGTGTTATCGTTTATACTCATTTAAGGCTGAGTCGACCTAGGGGAGCCCCACGACCGGATCACATATTCAGCACTGTTATTGGTCGCCATATATGTAGCGCAGTGCGCTAATCACTACACCACCACTCCTCACATGCAGTACAGTATTATATACAATACAGCACAGCACAATGTAGCATTATATACAACATATACATGCCAATAAACACACAGATAATAAATACTAGATGTTATATATTTCTCACGACCTAATGGGATGGGTAGGTGGCGCAGTGGTTAGCGCACTGTGCCGTAAACGTCTCTTTATAGCCACGCCTAACACCAGTGGCGAGTGATATCCGAATCGTGCTTGGGATTCCCTCTTTCTCGAATCCGAACTCACCAGCGTGGAGTAGTGTGGTCACACAACCAACATGCATGGACGGCCCTTCATCAAGCAGTGGATTGATAAGGGGCTGTGAAATGAACTCACAAGCGGAATAATCAATAGTAATCAGTGAGCAGAGTGACAGGATGACCCAGAGGTCGCGGGCCTGTGGTTAACCTGGGCTACACACAACGACATCACATTTAAGTAATAGGGAACACAATTTATAACGCGCGTATATTCGAAGGTATTGGAAAAGAAAACCCTTCAGACGTGGGAGGAAATCGCAGAGAGGTATGGGGAAGGCATCGACGCGGTTAGCTGGCGCCAACATTTTACAGACACTCATACATTATGATGTTGTCAGCCAATTGATTGATGGGGGAGAGTTGCGGGAGGAAAGAGGAGAGCACGAAGCAAACTCCCAGAGAACATGTAGAGAAAACACAAACTCCACACAGAAAAGCACCCGAGGTGGGTCTCCAGCCACCTCGGGCAGACCTTTCTGCGTGCCGCTGATGTGACTATTATGCCACCCTGCCACCACTTAATTTTGGTATAATTCCATCTCTGATATTAAGTTGCAATAATGACTTTTATATGGTAAGCATTATTATATGCAGAACCGGTGAGAGTGCTGCCTTGTGCCTAAAAGGATCTCAGAGGTTGCTTTATGATATCCACTCCCATGGGCCGTTAGCGAACAGGATAGCGCTCACTGCTCTATGAGATTTCCAAACTGGCATTTTGTCCCACGATACGAGACAGGTCCAAAAAACATCCGATGAAAAATCGTGAAAATTACTCTCTTCGCTTTTGTTCGTAATCGTCAATCAATGAACGCACGCATCTGCACCTCCGTAACGTAACCGCTGTTAATAATACACGATGTACGGGGCACGCAGCGAGGAACGTCATGGGACCCCAGGCAGGGGGAAGAAGAGGCCAGCCAATTACGCCGGACGAATGAATGGCCACATTTTCCAGAGCGTTGTGAAGGACACTGCTGGGTTATTTTCAGCGTCACCACCCATTTACCCTTCATGCGACTGCCACGCCAGCAGACGTTCACCTCCGCGCGCACACGGCGGCTCTGCCCTACGAGAACAGCTGAGGCACGCGAAACCTCCCGGCACAGATGTCTGCCTCTTTTTTTTTACAATCCCATCGATGGCTTAAAAAAGAGATCTGGCAACATCGTCTTGTTGTTGTTGGGCAGTTTTTTCCTTTCCCGACGCTGAGAGGTGTCGTACCCATGACTCGCCAGGAGATAGCAGCAGAGCAAATCGACTGCTCGCTGTTGACTTAGGGGGAAGAGAGAAGTGTTCGACAGCACTGCTCATACATCAAGCTGCAAGAACTCTACAATTGAACGTTTTTAACTTCAATCTGAATGAGTCATACGCCTCAGTGTGACTTTCCTGGATAAATTAGTTAGTTATGATAATCAGGCGGCACGGTGGCCCAGTGAGTAGCGCTGTCGCCTCACAGCAAGGAGGGCCAGGGTTCGAATCTCGGCTCGGGTGCCTTGCTGTGTGGAGTTTGCATGTTCTCCGCGTGGGTTTTCGCCGGACACTCCGGTTTCCTCTCAAGTCCAAAAAACATGCTGCTGCATTGGTTCATTGGCTTGCAGACTAAATTGCCCGCAGTGCCCCGTGGTAGACTGGCGTCCCATCGTCGGTATAGCCCTGCTTTGCGCCCTGTGCCTGCCGGGATAGGCTCCGGCTCACCGCGATCCGGTATAAGACTAAGTGGTTTCCAACAATGAGATGAGATCATAATCATTAATGAATGTCTTTTACAACCCGCATATGGTGTAGGTCTTTTTGCAATGGATGCAGTGGTGTGAGCAAGGTACATACGTGTCATGATTAAAACAGGGGGTGAACCAACTGCAATATTGAATTAAAATCGTAATAAACCCCGATTTATTACTAAAAAAAACCTATCTTTGTACCACTCTTGCCACTTATAACTCCATCTGTCTCTTGTTTACACCCCTCTCAATGCGCTAGATTCGTCTAAACTGCGTCTCAAATTCTCTACTCTCACTATATCTCTTCTGGCACCTCACTATGAGCTGATATTATAAATCGTAAAGCCAGGGCTCCCAATATTAAATTCTGCCACAGGACCCCCAGTGGGCCGCGGCGCCTGCCGCTGGACTACGCTCCCCCCCCCCGCACACCCCTACGGGCTCATGATACAGCGTTTGTTTTGTTTTCATTTGCCGCGACCTTGAAAGGGAAAATATAAAACTCACTGTATTCGCGTTAACCCTCTCTCCGCCGTGACCTCTCCAGATTGCTTGCAGTTCATCAGGGCCCTTTGCGTAAATCACGCGCGCAGACATCAGCGCGCAGGTTCCGGTGTGAGCCACCGTCTCGGCGTGTCAGTGACGTCCTTGGCTTCGAACCGGGTAACCTGAGTTCTAATCCCACTCACAGGGAACGCCGGTGACGATTTTCTGAACCGGCCACCCCCTTCCCTACGTCAACTCAGCCTCATACTTTATTGTACCATGCAATCTCGAGTGCTGTTGCTTACTTCATCATTATAACTGAGGATTCATATTCGTACATTTTGGTGTTATGAGTTTGTTTAAGGGGCGGCACGGTGGCCCCGTGAGTAGCGCTGTCGCCTCACAGTATAAGAAGGTCCCGGGCTCGAATCTCGGCTCGGGTGCCTTTCTGTGTGGAGTTTGCGAGTTCTCTCCCCGTGTCCGCGTGGGTTTTCACCGGGCGCTCCGGTTTTCTCCCACAGTTCAAAAACATGCTGCTGCATAGGTTAATTGGCTCGCAGACTAAATTGCCTGCAGTGCCCGGTGATGGACTGGCGTCCCATCGTGGACATATCGCTGCCTTGCGCCCTGTGTCTGCCGGGATAGGCTCCGGCTCACCGCGACTCGGTACAGGACTAAGCGGTTTCTGACAATGAGATGAGATGAGTTTGTTTAAGTGTTGTTATTGATTACTTTGATGATTATTTGCAGTTGACTTTCTTTTTCCACAGATTGTATCTACCCTTTGATTTTATGCGTTGTTACGTTGTTCAATTTTTAAAAGTTTGTTGTATTGCAAGAATCCCGCAGCTACATCAACGCAAAGCCATCCATCAATGTGTCTGGTCTTTGGATGTTGTCCTCACTGTCAACTTTGAAGGCCTGGCTCAATTCAAATTTCGTGAAACTAAATGGCGGCAAAACAGAAGTTTTCCTTGTCGGAACCCTGCACCAATTGTCCCAGGCTGAAACCGTTTTTTTGATTCTTGACGACCAGACCATCGAAGTTGCTAATGTAGTCTGGAGTCTCAGAGTGATTCTAGATTCCTCACTCACCTTCGAGACACACATCAAAAACGTGACAAAGGTAGCCTATTTCATCTTAGAAATATAGTCAGACTGCACAACAGCCTGTAAATATCCGACGCTGAGAAGCTAAAACACAACTTCATTTTTTCACGAATTGATTACTGCAATGCACTACTTCCTCGCGTCCCTGCCTACCTTAGCAATCGTCTTCAACGTGTGCAAAATGCGGCTGCTAGTTCTCATCTGTACTCCTCTCCGCGATCACATATCTCCAGTACTGGCTATCAGTTAAATATAGGATTGAATTCAAGATCCTCCTTCTCACATACAAGGATCTCGCTGGCGCTGCTCCAACATACATCCGTGACCTACTTCAGGCATCCTCCTCAACTCGACAATTCCGATCCTTCAATACGGACAGCTTGCTGCATGTGCCCGGATCGCACCTCCATTCGATGGGTGACAGAGCTTTTTCGCGCGCTGCTCCCAAATTTCTGGATCTTCCTTCCATTGGAAATTCGGTCAGCTAAGTCCCTGGGCATCTTCAAATCTCGTCTTAAAACTCATTTGTTCCGTAAGTCCTCTGGCTATGGCTGTCCGTGCTGCTCACTGATGTGTGCTTTGATGATGGAGCGCTGTTGACTTGTGCCTGGTTTGGGAGCACTTCTTTCATTTCTAACAATTATTTTATTTGTTATTTTACGTCATTCATTGATTTATAGTCATTATTTTATTTAAGTGATCTTTTCTGATGTTGTTGACATGCCATTCTCTCCACGGCTCTGTGCAGCGCTTTGTGACCTTCGGATGAAAGGCGCTTTAGAAATGTAAATATTATTATTATTTTCTAGCGCTTGCAAGCTGCCTGAGTACTCCATCCATCCATAGACATGCCGCTTATCCGGCTCCGGGTCACGGAGGCAACAGGTTTAGCAAAACAGCCCACACGTCCTTTTCTGAGCAACTTCCTCCAGCTCTGGGTACTTTTTGCTGTAATAATAAACGTAAATATATCTATCTACGTGAGTACCTAGTGTGCAGTGTGTAAACATTTCCACTAGGGAGACAATGTCGACCTGGCGTGGTGCTGGTCACCCACCTCCTCCTGTGCCGTGTCGACCTTCATAGGTGCTCGCTAACGGCACTTGACCCTACAGTCTGTTAAAATTACACTTCAAGATGCTCTCGGCACTGGGAACCTAATACCAGTCAAACGTTTAGACTGAGGGGCGAAGGAACCACACACCCTCCTTCATTGCTCCTGTGCTCTCCCATGACGGACCTCCCTTGTATAATAACTGAGAAGCTGATGGCGCAGTGGTGACATCTGCACCTCAAAGTCCTGACTAAGGCAGTTTCCAGTCCCACATCGGGCGCCTTTCTGTGTGGAGTTTGTGTGTTCTCTCCCTGTTTTGCGTGGGATTACTCCAGATTCTCCGGTTTCTCCCACATATAAAAACTACATTAATTCATTCATTGTCCAGTAAGATCATAACACACGGGACGCAGTGTCTGGAAAATGTTGGCGCCGGCTAACTGCGTGGCCGCCTTCCCCCTGCCTTTCTGCGATTTCCTCTCACCTTTCGTAGCCGTGTTTCGTCCATGGAATTTTATTTCGGCCGTTACGAATCGCATTATTCTTGTGATTTATTCCCAGCTCTCCAAAGCTCAGCAGGGCTGATCTTGGTTGGTATTTGGATGATAATCTCTTACCGTGTTCTCCAGATAAGACGCTCCACACACCAAGGCGCAACCTGATATCTGGGGTATTTTTAAAATTGTTTTCTGTTATCGAGAAAATACGTTATCACGGAGCGCCGTTTTCCAGGGAGGTGATTACGGACGCGGTGTATTAATCTGTGTAGAGAATAAAACCGTCCTCCTGAACGCAATACATTTCCCAGATTATAAGATGCGATTCCAACTTTCACCGTGCTTTAAAATACATGGAAAAGAGTGCATAACAATCAAGGAAAACAGGATATTCTATAATTTTATTCTCATCTCATCTCACTGTCAGAAACCGCTTAGTTCTGTACAGGGTCGCGGTGAGCCGGAGCCTATCCCGGCAGACACAAGGCGCAAGGCAGGGCTATACCCACGATGGGACGCCAGTCCATCACCAGGTACTGCGGGAAATGTAGTCTGCAAGCCAATTAACCTATGCAGCAGCATGTTTTTTGAACTGTGGGAAGAAACCGGAAAACCCACGCGGACATGGGGAGATCATGCAAACTCCACACAGAAAGGCACCCGAGTCGAGATTCGAACCCGGGACCTTCTTGCTGTTTGGCGACAGCGCTACCCACTGGGCCAGGGCCACCGTGCCGCCTTATAATTTTTATTATTATACTTAAAAATAGGAAATATACGGTGCATCAGAAGTTTAGATCTATTGGGAAAACTAAACACTGTTGTATACTGCACACTGAAGAAAGCAATATACATCTCATTGCCTTCCTCTGATTTATTTCAGACGCAAGTAAAAGCACCAGTCGAACCTTCTTGATGTCGAGAGCCATCACGGTATTTAAATTCCAGAAATATGTAAACAGACATTGGAAGTGTGTTTGTATAACAGTAAGAACATGTCGCAGAACTGTCCTACTTTGTCCAGACATCTTATAGACCGCGTCCCTGCCACTGGCGGGCCCAGCAGCGATTCCGAAGATGCGATCGTTGCACATCACCGATTCCCAATGGTCCCAGCTCTTCCCTGCCGCCGCTCATTCTGTTCCGATGGCGCTGAAAACACCGAGAAGGTGAAGCTGCGGCTGAAGCTCAAGCTGGAGATGACCGGAGTGGTCGGGAGTGACGGCGATGGGCGACTTTGGCCCGACCTGCGCTGACCGCTCACAGATCTGTTGTTGGCGACACGGCGGCCACCAGTTTTCACTCCAGACCTGGCGACGACGGCGGGCGGCCCGGATTGGCCGGCAGTTTCAGACAAAAAGTCGCCGTCGGCGTCTTTTTGCTGCCAGGGCACGAGGTCGTTCCTCCTTTGTCCGCAGAGGGAGCAGCCTAATACCGCTCGTCTGGCTGGAGCCGCTTGCTCGTTGAGGCCCCCAGTTTTGTTCTGTGAGGCTTGTGTTCGAGGGGGGGCCTTCGGTCGCATGTGGGCATCCGCTCGAGCCAAGGCCATGTGCTGCCGAAGGCGCTCATCACAGCCTCGGGCCTTCGCCTTCTGGCGTGGGGAGCGATTTCCTGCAAATGAAATGTGCACTCAACACCTGGGGGTCTCCAGCTTGTCAGGTATAAAGAGTGAGACATAGCGTGGCAAGGAGCTCTCACGACACCCGAGGAGGGAAGAACGCCAAGACAAATGCACTGAGGTGAGCGGTGCATTAATAACAATTATTATTGCACTTCGATCGTGATTTTCACCCGAAGGTCAGAATGCGCTGCTCAGAGCTGCGGAGTTGTCAGCGACAACAACGACATATGAACAGCAAATCAACAACAATATTTTTTTTGTTACAAATCTGAGCTGTGAAGAGAACGGCATGTCAACAACAACAACATCAGAGCAGTTCATTTGAAAGTCAAATAATGGCTATAATTTAGAGACGGACATAAATGAGCGATAAAATAATTGTTCAACAAACAAAGGAAGGAATAAGTGTTCCTGAGCGGCCGCAGGTCGGCAGCGAGACATCATCCCAGCACACAGCAGCGAGCCGCATCAATAGTCTTATCCAGAGGACATCAAGGTCTTACGGAATAAGTGAGTCTTGAGACGGGATTTAGAGATGCCCAGGGACTCAACGAACCAAATTTCAAATGGAATTTTATTATTTTTATTATTACAGTAGAATATACCCAGTGAGATTTCAAGCTCTCGATGCGAGATTCCTGGGACATAACAAATGTTCGAACTAACCAACGCAAGAAACTATAAAATGAAAAGGTACATGAACAATCTCGCAGCACCAATCTCCGCATCAACAGTCCCATTGCAATGCAACTAACGAATATCGGACTGCCACGTCAAATAGAGTACGATTAATAACAATAATACAATTTGTTACGCATGAAAATTCCAGACACTGCTTCCTATATGATAATAATATATTTGTACTTCTAGAGCGCTTTTCACCCGAGGGTCACCCACGCCCATCGTGCACCATGGCTATGGAGAGAATGTCTCATCTCATCTCATTGTCTGAAACCGCTTAGTCCTATACAGGGTCACGGTGAAGCCGGAGCCTATCCCGGCAGACACAGGGCGCAAGGCAGGGATATACCGACGATGGGACGCCAGTCCATCGCCGGGCATGGAGAGAATGGCATGTCAATAACAACATCAGAGAAGATCAATGAAAGTAAAATAATGGCTATGAATCAATGAAGGTCATAAAATAACAGATACAATTATTGTTAAACAAATAAAGGAAGGAATGAGTGTTTCCGAGCAGGCACAGGTCAACAGCGAACCATCACCCTAGCATAACAGTGAGCAGCATCAACAGTCCTAGCCAGAGGACTGCAATGCCTTAAGTAACAAGTGAGCCTTAAGACGGGAATTGAAGATGCCCAGGGACTCAGCTGACTACATTTCCAATGGAATGATATTAGCAAGCAATTAATGAGCGATTTTTTTGCGTGGGAGAAATCCGGAAATTCCTGAAGAAACCTACTCAGACAAGGGGAGACAACACGCAAACTCCACACAGAAATGCGTTCGAGGTGGGAATCGAACCGTCTCGGGCAGGAGGTTCTTTCTGTGAGGTGTGGAAGTTACCACTGCGCCACCCTGCCAACCAAATACGATCCTTCGGAAACAAGGACAGATGGCAAACCAACGACAAGTGGTGCTTTGTATTTATGGCACTGTGTCTGAGCCTGCACATGCGGCCGTGTGTGCATCTATCAGTGAACGTGACGGGGAGAGTGTGTGAGTGGGGGGGGGAGTTGGAGTGATGTGGCACAGAATGACGTTGAGCTCAATGGACTTGCTGGAGACTGCTCGTCCCAGAGCTGTCAAAATTGACCTCTATGAAGGAAGGAGGTTCGTAAAGGACGCCACTGGGCAAACGTGGTACATTTGCCAGTAATCTCAGTTAGGCGACCCGTAACACCTGGGTCTGTCCCGTGACCTCCTGTCGGCGAGCCTTTGACACTTTACGTGACAGCCTCAAAGTGCGTATGGCCTGACACAGGTGCCGTGGGGACGTCATCGCCACTCAGTGGCGATGAATGGAGGTTGTTGTTGTGTATGTGATGTAGGTCGAACTAGCTGTTAAACAAGTACCTGGCACTGCGTGTACACATCAACACTGGGAAACATAAGCAGTCCGTTGTTGTGTTGGCCACCCACGCCCATCGTGCACCATGGCAGCATTCACAGACATCTCGCTAAGGCACCCCCGCCCCAACAGTTGTAGGCCGAACGACCGAGAGCTTTGCTCTGTGGTGTCCAGAACACCGAGCGCGGGCTGGGGATGCTCACCTGTGCCTCCAGGAGATGGACCAGCGTTCCTGCGGGTCGCCTCTGCCGTGACGTTGTCCTCACCCGCGGGACTCTGCTCCTTCTCCTCATCGTTGTCGTCGCTGCCACCTGTGCGCAGTTGATTTAGTTTCGTGTCGCTGCTCGTCTCACAGCGATGGACAACAGCAGCCGCTGCAATGTTTGTCGCGTCTCAGCTTGCATTCTCTTGGTCTAAATAAGACATTCGTTGAGTGGACTTCGTTTTTAAATATCCGTGTGAAGGGCACGCTATTTCCCATATATTGCCGGGACAGTTAACGCATGTAAATATTGTTCATGTACTGCACATTTATATCCACGTTGATGGCTTGGCGTCCCATCATGGGTATATCCCTGCCTTGCGCCCTGTGTCTGCCGGGATAGGCTCCGGCTCACCGCGACCCTGTACAGGATTAAGCGGTCCTGACAATGAGATGAGGTGAAACATTTATATCCAATTATTATCCCGTTTTGGTCTTCCTTAGCACAGTGAATTCTCTAATAACGTTATCAAACAACTTAATTCTACATCTGTTAAGTCAGTTTAGTCATAGATAAGCGGGACCACAAATGCCTTGGGAAGGAAGACTCAATATATTTCCTAAGACAACAGGCTGCCAAGACAGGAATATTCCGGCAATAGGGCAGCACTTAGCATTCTGGCGAATAAGTTATCGTCACTCTTTATGTTTTACGTCCCCTCAGAGTCATCGTCAACTAAACCAAAACAAAATTATCAGCGCCTACACATCTCCTGGTCCAATTTCCTTGGCAAAATAACCACAATGTCTGATGTAGGTTTTTATGGCTCGATGCATTATGATTGCTTTCCAAAAGTGTTCTTTTCACCACAGCCGTTTCCGAGCGCTTCTCCCTCTCGCTTTCACTTCTGTCACTCAGCCTAAGTGCGCCTGAGGATGCCTCCAACGTGGGGGGCGAAACGTTGCAAAGGAGAGAGTGGGAGCGCTGACACGGCTAGTCTGAAAAGAACAACCCTCGAAAGCAATCATCGAAATGAACAACATTACCTGCGCCAAGCAGGGCTCTCTTGTCGCACGGCAGCGCCTGCCCAACGTTGCGCGCCTTCCCACTGCGCCCACGGCGATCCAGCAGCTTCATGCCGTTGATGTTGAGCATGGTCGTCCCTGTAATGGCTCCGTCTCTCCAGCAGTAGATTTGACGCCGGAGAAAAGGGGGCCTGGTGCGTCGCTTGGTCGGCGTGCACTTTCACTGTGGGGATTGAGGACTTGCAGACGGCCTTGATAATTAATGAATTCGGCCACGCTCTCATTACAGAGGTGACATAACACAGGCTGCCCTGATGCACGTACAAGGACACCGTGTATCATGGCTTACGGGTTCACGTTGCCTTCGCATGTCGGTATCGTCACCAGTGCAGACTTCATTTCGGGGCGTAATGATTCACCGCCGCGAGCTCTTTTCACAGAGTTTCGATGAACTGTCCCCATAGTATTGATGAAGGGTCATTTGTGTTGTATTTTAGTCAATTGCAGCAAATTTGCTGATGCTGATGTGAACCGGTCACGTACATGAATAAGACGCGATTCTTTAGCACTCGGCCACAGGTATAGATTTAATTTTAGCAATGGTAGAGCAAATGTCACATTACTAAATGCGCCTCAAGATTTGCCAGTCACCGATCAGAACGGATTTATTTCAGATTTAAACGAGCAAAGCTTTTCGTGGTTGCGAGATATATGTTAACGCTTGGGCCCAGGCAGCTCAATGAGGCCCTAACTCATAAAAAATATGGGTGAACCAAATTTTATTTAAAAAAATAATCATAAGAGGCAACATTTCAAAAGTGAATGTCACCTCTTCCTTCATTAATCCTCATCTTTGTCTACCTACATCTCTATGCTCACGTATCAGCTGTATTGCTCTTCTCTTATTTCCGTACAGCTATATCGCTTGTCTACATTTATCCCATCTCACTAAATCTCCATCTCGTCTACAGCTGTCGTCTGCCATCTCACTCA
>JAZEWT010000003.1:5240382-5253486 GCA_036362905.1 Mordacia mordax
TACGCCCTATGTTTCCGGGATAGGCTCCGGCTTCACCGTGACCCTATATAGGATTAAGCGGTTTCAGATAATGAGATGAGATGAGAGTTTTACGTATCTCGGGGGAACGCCTGTACACGCGTGTGTATTAAACAGTGATTTCAAGACATGGTATGAACTGTCATGCACAGCAGCAGTCTTCACCACGCGTACACATACCTCCTACAGGGACACGACACAGACACCGGCCGCCAAGCATCCCCGCGAAATGGGGCCTCCGGCCAAACCTCGGCTGCCGCTGTGGCTGGGCCCTCCTTGCCGCCAGCCGGGTGCGATCTCCAGCCTGCGCTTCAGTCGGAACTTCACCTTCTCCTTCTTCGAGCTGCCCTACGAGCCGGGCTTGCGACACAATGCTCGCCGGAATCGCGACGTGCGCGTACTCATGAACCGAGTACTGCACTAGTCACCAGGGCACGGGTGATGAACTCACTGCGGGGCCCAATGCTTCACTTTGTTAGAGAACAGACAGATGTTCATTGTTATAGCAGAAGTACCCAATGAGCTTGCAAGGACAAGATGCGGTATTCCTGTAACACAACAGTGGCTCCTATCTCTAACACTGGCTCCAACTAACACTGGCTTATGTCTCTAGTACTGGCTCCTATTTCTAACACTAGAGATGTTTATTATTACAGCAGAAAATACCCAACGAGCTTGTAAGCTCTAAATGCGGGATTCTTGTGACACAACAAACTTTTAACTGACCGATGCATAAAATCAAAGATTAAATAACAGGTCATTGAAGCAAATGCAATAACTCTTTGTGAGATCCCTTTAAAGGACATCTTGTCCACATAGTAAAGGCTAACACTATTACAACCTACCCGGCTACAAAGTAGCGCTCATCGCATAAATTGAACTGCTCTGTTGTTGTTATTGTTGACATGCATTTCAGATTTGTTAACAAAAAATGTTGTTTATTTGCCGTTCATGTCGTTCTTGCTGATATGCCGTTCTCTCTACAGCTCTGTGCAGCGCTGTGACCCCTGGGTGAAAAACACTCTAGAAGTGCAATTATTATCAAAATAAAACCGATTTAATTCTCAGAGCTTAAATTTAGCCAATTTCAGTACAGAACGAAATTTAACGTAATGCCTTTTTGTGGTTTCATTGTTGGCCAGGCTGAAGCCATAAACTCACCAGAGTACACCCGAGAGAACGGTTTCATTATAAGTGACTGCTTGGATTTGAATGCTGGCTCGAAGCAGTGATGGCCCAGCCTTTTCGACTGTTATATTTAGAATGCATCACTCAAGAGCACGATTGAAGGTTTTTCTATTATTAACGAAGCTTCAAACTCATGGAGTGACGTGAATAGACACACATGAATTCCTAATGAAGTCTGCTTGTTTTTTTGGATCCACCTTGTCTTAGGTACAATGCCCAACAACACCCTCAACTTACCAGTGTAAATGACTTGAGGCTAAAAAACAATAAATACCAGAACAAAGCAGCTTAAATAAGCACAAAATCAATTTATTTGTACACCACGCACCAATCGCTAAAATGTGTTTAAAAAAAAAAATCATCCCCACTTCTGGACCTACTTGGTTCATGGTCAGGACTTCACAAAACAATTTGCTTTTGTACAAAACTCGGCACCGGGCCACATACTATACACTTTACAATTAGTCGTATGCACTTCGTGGGTCAAATTAGGGGCTGAGCCAGGCAAATACAAATGGAGCCATTGTTATACTGCGGAGTGCCGCAGAGGCATATACCAGAGGCATATACGGCACTTGGAGGATTAATTATACCGCTTGGAATATCCAAATTGCAGTGCACGCAACGACCAAATGTGCATGTTAGCAACAGCTGCCATAAAGTAAATTTAGTGCACTTACATTAGCCAGATGAGTCTATTGTTATTTAGTTATCTCTTAAAGAAACACATTAATCAACAACAGATGATTATATGATCTGGCGTTGAGGAGACATGTTTGCATGCGTGTCAGATCGCAGAGGCTAAGCAGATTTGAGCCTGATAGTGCTTAGATGGATGATTACCATGCATAATAGGTTGTGGGTTCAAAGGCTGGCAGCAGAATGCAAAGCAGCAAAATACATTGTACTGTATTGTGCTCCCTGCCTTCACAAACTTGCACTGAGTACCGTGCTCAGATATGGACATATAACCCCATTAACTTACATGGTGTAGTGATGCTTTTCTCCAGCAGTGGACTGAACAAGGGCTGTACATGTTATCTCCTTGAATGTGCACGAACGTGTGTTCATTTATAAGATTACAACAGGTTTTACCGTATCTGGCGAGTATGCAGGTGTTAAGCTCTTAACACCTGCATTCTCGCCAGACCTGTTGTAATCTTATATATGTATACTGGCAAAAAAGTACCCATAGCGTGTGTTCATTGAATTTATACCTGGGTTACTTTTTAGTTCATTGGAAATTCTCATCTCATCTCTCATTTCATTATCTGAAACCGCTTAATCCTATATAGGGTCACGGTGAGCCGGAGCCTATCCCGGAAACACAGGGCGTAAGGCAGGAATACACCCGACGACAGGACGCCAGTCCATCGCCGGGCATTGCGGGACAATTTTAGTCTGCGAGCCAATCAACCTATCCAGGAGTATGCTTTTGGACTGTGGGAGGAAACCGGAGTACCCGGCGAAAACCCACGCGGACACGGGGAGAGCATGCAAACTCCACACAGAAAGGCACCCGAGCCGAGAGATTCGAACCCGGGACCTTCTTGCTGTGAGGCGTCAGCGCTAACCACTGGGCCACCGCGCCGCCTCATTGGAAATTCAAACCTGTATTGAAACCTACTGGCAAGAACATTTGACTCCGTCAAGGCTTCAACTCAACACTAAATATTTGTGTAATGCAATTTTGGGGGTATGTAATTTGTGTGGTGCATTGATGACACAGCAGGGAATCTGTCCACAACGGTGAATAAAATGTCACTCTATGTACCGACTGGTTCTACGATTTTACTGACACCATAAAGCCAGGGGAGTGCTGTTCGTCGTCTGACCAATACATGTTATCCACTTAAATATTGCGTCAATTCCCGTACTAGGGGTCGTTTTGTAAACAGCTGTCACATATCCGTGACGCATGAAACACCATTTCACAAAATAACGGTAGATACATCTGCGACATACGCCCAAAGGGCGCTTTAAGTTAGTAATTTAAAAACACGACTGACTCGAGTACCATAGTAACATCACGTATTCAGAGATGATGACCCTGTGTGTGAGCTTTTAGCGACATATGTAAAAAAACACTTTCATATAAGCACTTGGGCCACGACCAAATATTACAAGTTACTCAATTTCAAACACTTATACTGGATAGCTACACAAAGCTCATTCACACCAGTGGTTTTCTGAGGCCCCGATTGTTTTTTTAGGATCAAGGAAGGTCTGCAAGTAAAGAGGCCAAATTGTTACGCCCTGACCTGACACTACTCTCCAGAACCCAACCTCTGCGCGGAATGTAACGACCTATTCACTATACAAAGTACAGTAAACACTACAATTGCAAAACCACAACAAAGCACCGTAAGCCAGAATTTGCTTCAGCTCCAGCAACCTCTGATAAGAAATGAGCATGGACGCTTGAGCCTACCCTGGCATTCTGGACATTGCTATTCACGTCCTAAGCATGACAAATATATCTTAATCATTGTTCATATTTTCACATGTAAAGGTTAGAAACTTATAGTTTATAAAGGAACTGTGTCTCTTCAATAAGGCCGACTGAGGTTACAGTGATTTAGGCATTTCATTTACAGTACACTTTCTAATTAAGAGTTCCTGTAACTGGATGAATTGCTCCAACACTAGCTTATTCACCACACCTCATGTACGTACATATTTTACAAATCTTGGCTTCCAGTACCATACATTGTTTTGGAAGGACATATAGATGTGTACCCATATCAAATCCAAAACAAAATACATATTATATCACTGATCAAATCGCCAAACATTTGAAATGAATAGATGAAAAATTAGAACAAAAAGTGAAATTGTAACATGATGAGATATACACTTATCTGTAATAAGCATTTAAAATGTCTGATGCCTAATGTGCATTTGAATTAAAAATTCATCCTGACCACTGTCAAAGTACCAAGAGACATTACTATTAGCTAACAATTGGTTGGACAGGCCTACCACCTGGAGGTTTGTGGGTGCAACTGAGGCTCTGTTACAGACTTTGCCCACTACAATACGTCTTGAAATAAATACCCCACATGTAGTGTGTGTGTAAACGTGGAGCAAATTTTCATACTAACTGGGCCAACTGTTATGGGTTGTGAGGGTTGCAACATCAATACTGGCTGGGTGTGTTGTTCTACGATTGAAACATCCGGAATATGTCCCATCTTATCAGATGTCGGATGCGTAGCAGGCTTGAGCCTGAACAGTGCTTGGGTGACATGCATATGACAGACGTTAGATACTAGTGCAGGGCTACAATTTGGACAGCAGAAGGTAATTCAGAAAATCCACTTATGCTGTCGAATGGTTACACAATTATGTTTCCCATCTCTATGAGCTCGCACTGACCAGCGTGACAATACTTGATCAAATAACTCCAAGACTTGCACAGGGCAGAGAGGTCCACATATCAAAGTGGACCGACATGTACATGCTGTGTTCACCACCTGGCATGGTGAACAGGCGCTATCACTTCCACGGCTTGACGGTGCCCGCAGAGCTGATCGTTGTCCGCGCGCTTACACTGCCAGCCGTCGAGAAGGCCTTGGAGGAGGTGGCACTGCCCAGGGACCTCGCGGTGGAAGCATGGCTAAACTGGCCTGCAGACACGCCACAAAACCGATGATGGACATCCACAGCTTCACCAACATGCCACTTTGACTGGCACAATTAACTTTGTTGCGTTTACTGAGGGGGGTGCTATATTCAGCAGTTAAAAAGTGATGGCAGCTGTGTAAAAAAATCATTCAACATGTAATTTTCCACTCTTGCAAACCACGTTGGGCTGGTCACCTGTAAAAAAAAAAACTTCATGGAGCATTTGGGTTTTTTTTCAGCTGAAATAAAACGTCTATGTAATTGCAGTTGATGACCTGAAATATGTAATCTTTTTTTCGTGGATGTTTGCGTTTACTGTCCTTGAAATCAAGTTTTCTAAGAAAAGGTACTTTGACTTGCTCCCTCGTGCAAAATAATGAAGACTTTGTAAAGAACCAGGGCTGCTAAGCTTTCTGTATAAAATACTAATACCACATTCGTATTATATTATTATATTTGTGTCACAGGATGAGGTGTTATTCCTCATCATTGATTAGGCCAATGCTTAAAATTCTCCTTTTTCCTATGCCTATGACAGCCTCACCCTAGAAAATAAATCTCATGTCATCTCATTGTCAGAAACCGCTTAGTCCCGTACAGGGTTGCGGTGAGCCGGAGCCTATCCCGGCAGACACAGGGCGCAAGCAGGGATATACCAACGATGGGACGCGAGCCCATCACCGGGCACTGAGGGCAATTTAGTCTGCAAGCCAATTAACCTATACAGCAGCATATTTTTTGGACTGTGGGAGGAAACTGGAGTGCCCGGCGAAAACCCACGCGGACACGGGGAGAGAACATGCAAACTCCACACAAAAAGGCACCCGAGCCAAGATTCAAACCTGGGGACTTCTTGCTGTGACGCGACAGCACTACCCACTGGGCCACCGTGCCGCCCTTCAAAATAAATGTAACCATTAATTACATACAAATGATATTACACTGTAAACATGAGGTTGACGTTAAACAAACTTACTGCAAGTGTCCGACAAGGTGAAGCTGTTGTCCAGGTAGTACCGGATGCATTCCAGGTCGTTGTATCCAAAGCGACGTTTGTTTCCAGCAGGAGCTGGGTTGTCCGGCACAACGGGGATCACCGGCGAAGCGTAAGAATTTGAGGAGCGGGATGGCCGTGCCTTCCGGTCGGGTGGTGCAAGCAGGTGGGGCGGTAGGGAACCGGTCGTCAGGCCTGTGGGAAACTTCTGGGCGAGTACCTTTAGACCTGTGAGGGGGAGAAGTAAAAAGGGAACAAAGGTTCATTATTTAATAGCGTGTGTGTGACAAACTGATCTGGAATGTACCCAGTTTGGTCAAATTTTGAAAGGTAAGTATGCTTGAGTCTGAGGAAGTGCTTCTATGGAAGATTACATGCATAAAATAGGTGCTATAGGCTGCTGTGCAGCAAAATAAATTGTTGTACTGTATCATGCTTCAATATCTATGCCAGACCACTCGCCAATCTGCATTCACCAACGTGGGAAAGCATGCTTAAATAACCCAATAATCCGCATGAGCTGCAAGGCATAAGGAGGCACTCATCCAGCAGTGGCATGACAAAAGGGCTTATTGGACTGATGTAGGTTTTCACAACTCCAGATATGAGAACTGCTTAATATAGCTATTGTCAGAAAGTCATGTTGAGTGTTCCCTCTCTCGCCTTCACGACATTGGAAGCATCATCAGGTATCATCAGAATGATGCCTCCCCAATTTGGGAAGCGAAATGTCACGAAGGAAAGAGAATACTGAACAGCAATCCTGAAAGAACAGCTATGGAGTGCAATGCTCAACGCTCTATGTGTCCACAAAGCGAGTCTGTGAAGTCCACTGGGCCACTTTGCCGCCACCCTTCCAAAAGGGTATCCACAGCCCATCAAAATCCTGGGCTGCTTAAGCAATCGCACAGTAACATCACCGTCACGCCACTATGGCTTTCTTAGAGTATGCTTGTAAGCCCAGGAACCACACCCTAGGTACATGACCACTTAGAATTGTTCTTTTTTTTTACATTTTCCTTTAAAAGGGAAAAGTATAAGGGTTTATGAAACTTTTATATCAGCAACAATTTTATCGACAGAAAATAAACCGGTTAAGTGAAACCAACTAAAATTTATTATTCAAATAAAAATCGCCGGGTACTCCGGTTTCCTCCCACAGTCCAAAAGCATGCTCTTGGATAGGTTGATTGGCTCGCAGACTAAAATTGTCCCGCAATGCCCGGCGATGGACCGGCGTCCCGTCGTCGGGTGCATTCCTGCCTTACGCCCTATGTTTCCGGGATAGGCTCCGGCTTCACCGTAACCCTATATAGGATTACGCGGTTTCAGATAATGAGATGAGAATAAAAAAACAGCTATCTGCTGAACTCGTTGAAAATAATAACTCACCTTAAAGCAACATTTTGCATGCTGTTTACGTTTTGGTAACAATGGCTATCAGCAAAGACTCACCTCCGGAGAGGACATGGAGGTTTTCAAAACCTCTTTCGCACATAGTCATGCCTGCCACCGTCGCTATTCTCTCATCTTCATCGTAAACAATTATGATTCGGCCTGAAACATTTCTCTAGAAAAAAAAAATTAAGGAAACTTCAAGAGTCATCACATGCATGTTTTTAATTATTGTTTTGTTTTAACAACACACAAGACCTAATTGATTTTAGTGCATTTATGGAAGTGATCTCGGATTTCCAGGCGATGAAAATAACACCCACGGACATGTATTTTCATATTCAATAAGCTATGTGCATAAGATAAGCTCTATTGTGTTGTAGTACAAAGTTAAATTTTTTTTAAATGGTAAGAGACTAACTTTGTCATATACAGAACACACAGATAAGACGACGGTAGGATGGACACATAGAGAGATGACAGTGATGGTAGGATAAGAAAACGTGTAATTGGAGCCTGGGTATGAGGTGAGGAGTGGTTTATAAAAAAAACCCACACACATTTAACTATATAGAAAATGTGTAATTATTAATTGTTGTGTTGTCAAGCTTTACATTTTTAGCTAACGGTTATGTTAAAATATGTTTTGCTACTTTCTGGAATTTAAGAAAATGAGTAAATGTAAAACATTTCACGGACAGGATTTTTTTTTTTATAAAATGGCAATGGAATAAAAAAGTTCCACACACAAGGCACGTGTCATGAACAGTTATTAGGTCGTTTAATGACCACTACGAAAGAGCCTCTTCAATGCAGACGTTGCCGAGCAACAAAAAGATACATATTCAAGCATCTCCTTGGTGTATTGATTAAAACTCCGGGATAGCATGGCACTTGGGTAGTTGACCGCTGAAACGATAGGGGGCAAAGGGCAGACAAAAACACACACACACACAACCATGGTGTTGTGAAGAGCGTACCTTATAACTTGCTGTACCATTCATAAGAGCTCTTGTTGCAAAAGCATTGGCTACAAGTTGCCAAAGAGTGCAGTCTCTCCGTCATTGCTCAAAGAACCAGCCATAAGGTCACATGGCACTGTTACTATAGAGAGCTACATACACTTCCTTCACCAGACGTATGATTCAATCATGCCTAATGGTTCATTACAGTTCTAGTTGTCAATAATCCATCAACTACTGATTCATTATTATCTTATGACTTTCCAGTTGTATTCGGATGCTGTATGTCATTCTTTACCTCATGATTGTTAAGTTCTGTGTACAGTATTGTCCCTTGTTTTACACCTCTCCTCTTTTATATCATTCTTTATTGCAACTTCACAAATCATATTTTTCCAAATTAAGGTGTATTCTTCATTAAAATCCTAGTTATTGAACGATGTACTGGGGTAACATCTTTGCACCTTTGGACTTTGACACCATCACACAATAGCCTACTCTGGCTGGCAAATGGCATTATAGGATATTTAAAGTCCAATTCGAAGCCGTTAATACAACTGCAGTAAAATGAAGATGGCTGCTGGTTCGAACCTTGAACTTTTGGAACAAGTGCAAAGTGCATTACTTTCAGTCCACATTACTTCCCAAACGTTTCATTTTTACTTTCCCAATTCAAGCTCCTCTGCATACAGTGCGTACCTAAATTAGAGCAAAACGCTATACAACCATGAGATATTTCATTGCAAAGATAGGTAAGAGATGAGATAAGAGGACTTATAGCTTTGGGATAGAAATCAAAGCAAACGAGAAGAATGCTTAACTAGAGGTTACAGCCAGCAGGGACATGAAGATTAAGAACTACTTTTTAAACAAGAATCTGACGACTGGACATAGAGGAGTCTAGACAGTGGACACAAGACTATATTATAGATGGCATGCTCATGCAAATGAAGTACACCAAGCGCAACCCAGCTTACCGCCTATGATGTGACACTGCTCGTAGGCATCTCTGTCACGCAGGTCCATCAGTAGGTATGGGCAGTTAGGGTAGGGATGGTCTTCGGATGTCTCACTCTGCTGCTGCTGTGACGGTGACAGCGGCTGCTGATTCTCCGAGGAGCCATTCGTCCCGGTCAGGTCCATCTCTCCGAGCCCACTGATCACACTGCGAAGCCCACCACCACCACACAGGGCCCCTTAACATCAGCCGATGATGCCTCTGAATGTCTACACTGTTCGTTTTTGTGGCCACATGTTGTATCAGTTTGTGTCTAAAGGGCTGAGTATTTTCTCGAATCTATAAATTCAACCGAGTACTTTTTAAAATATGTGCGCAAGATGACTATAATATGAATTTACTTAATAGGAACAAAGGTCTGGTATATGTAATCGGCAAAAGCAAATTGCGTTGAATGGCACATGTGCAGGATGGGGGAGGGCAGAAAAACGAGATAATGACGTGGCACCCACAGTGAGCGCCGATAAAAAAACACCGACAGCAGACCTGCATTTTTCATATTTCAACCATGGATCGAACACAAGGTCAGAAGCAAGGAGATGAGAAGTTGTTGTGGCATTATTACCACTGACCACAATGACCTTTTGACCTCATTACTGATGCCAGCAATACAAATAGAAAACATCGATTGGAAACACAGCCTCTATCTACGTGGCCTGGTGTGGACACACCCAGACGGTGGAGGCCAAAGCTGACCTCTGCAGTGTGGAGCGAGCAGTCGCCACAACTGCTTCCCCTCCGCTCGGCGTGTTGAGGGGTTCTGCTGGAGAACAGGACGGCTCTGAGAATAACGATCATAAATACGGGCCAGTCGTCATCCCTCGCCACATCCCACAACCGCAAACAGCACAGCAACACAACACTAAATCAGAGGATAAACAACTACGGAGACTAATGTGGAAGTAGTTGAAAGTACATTTTAATTAACGGATATTATTTAAAATCCAACATGTAGGCATGTAACAATTTTCCCTTCCCTCAAGATTGGATAAACTGTCACAATTTAGAATTCAGTCTTGATATTCATCCCAACAATCATTAATTTAAGAAAAAGTGTGAACTTTCCACTTTTAGTGGCTAGAAGGGTCAAAGTTGTTTAATAAAAAGGCAACACATTCAAACACAAAATAACAACTCTTACATGCTCAATTCATTAACACGTATCGTGAATGTAAGACAAGAATAGATGCATTACTATATGACTAACAAGATGTATAATTCACCTTCAATTTTCATGATCGCCTCTGATGTTGGATCTTCAGCAAGTGAAGCAACTTGAAGAGCCTGTGAGAATTATCAAGCGGGTCAAATCTCATCACTTCAAATCCCGGTGATTACAAGTTAGGATTAAAAGCATATTTTTAGATGCATAAAAATGTATATTTTTAGAAAAAAATATATACATTACATTGCCTTGAAACTGATTGAAATTTAATGCTTTGCATGAAAAGGCTCTACTTTGACTCACAAGCTGTGCAAATGTTGTGATCTTAATTCTTTTGAAAAGCTCGCCAGGACGGTAACGGTAATCTGTAAGACAAACAGCACAACATTTCAATACATGATTATCATGAGGAAACAACTCTCCTAAATATGAAATGCAGGCATTCGTTATCAGTAACTCCAACTGGAAATGTAAATTTTATGGAATACAAACTATAATCCATCGTGGTATTAAAATTAACAAGTAACCTGAACAAGGACAACTGTAAATGTTTAAATTAGGGTTTAGTACTTTGGTGATAATGAAGCTTTCCATTTCTTGGCAGCATGCGCATCAATTTCTAACATGTGAGTTCTATCGATACAGAGAGATACGATTTTTGGAACAAGTCACATTCCCCTTTATACCTATGATGGCCAGGTTCAACCACGCACTATTTGCTTAGTCAGATAATCCTTGCTTTTCACCGTTGGCAAACAAATTACTGTTTTTTAAATGTCAGTGATAAGCGGCTTCGCTTGTAAAGGGACATCGAAATTTTGCAGGAAATCATGGTCTTCTGCTCTTATTTACCTTAATTGCAGTTTATGCTGTCGTTACAGGAGTCACCCAAAATATAATAATCACGACAAAGTAAAATACATAACAAATATAACATGACATAATAATGAACAAAATGATGCAAATCCAAGGATTGTGTAACTTTGGAACGTGTGTTGGTAGCCAGTATGTAATTATTGACAATAAATAATAATCAGTGCATTGTATTATTGAGACTTACTGGTCTTCCTGTCTTCCAATTTTTCCATATACTTGGTGAGGCTGCTTCCTGAAATTCAATGAAACAAAACAATGCTGATTCGCATAACTGTGTTCATAGCACTTGCACTTGTGCGTGATGAAACTGTTCACTACGATCAATGCCTCATTAGTATGAATCAGGTGCAGTACGTTCAAACAAACAGCATGTTGCACAACGGAAAGGATATTAAACTAAATAACTGCAAACATTTCGGTGTTGTGCAATGCAGTTTTCCATTGCATATTTTGTGAAGATTTTCTGATCTATAAAGAATATAGCAAATCGCTAAGTAATGCATTCAATGATTTGTCAAAAACTGACTAAG
The DNA here is from genome assembly GCA_036362905.1 of Mordacia mordax. Taxonomy (NCBI): domain Eukaryota; kingdom Metazoa; phylum Chordata; class Hyperoartia; order Petromyzontiformes; family Petromyzontidae; genus Mordacia; species Mordacia mordax. The sequence goes on from JAZEWT010000003.1 coordinate 5,252,156, forward strand.
AATATTAGAACTCTTCTAATGCCCCTTTATAATTTTGCTTTCATATTTTTCCCTGCCTTCCAGTAACCAGTCTCATAATAATACCAACAGTCAGGGTTTACTTTAGAAGAGGATTGCATCTCCCTTTCTAAAAAAAAAGTTGTTGCTGATTTGCCGATCTTATGCTGTTGTTGTTGACATGCCGTTCTCTCCACAGCTCTGTGCAGTGCTTTGTGACCCTCGGGTGAAAAACACTCTAGAAATGCAATTGTTATGTCCATACTGAGCTCCTCATTATTCTCCACAATGTGGACTCTGTTGATCGGTTCCAGACCTTCTTTGACATCTACCTTATCTACACTGCCAAACTGGGCAATTATATTGTCCAGTCTTCCGTAAAATATTGTACAAGCCAACGAGCCAGCTCCCTCGCCATCAATCGGCCTGCCCGCTGGCATGTCCTCTTATTCCGACGGCGCGCAGTTGAGCTCAGCGGCGACGCCATTCTCTCAGCATGCACGCGGCTGCAACTCCAGCGAGGAGACGGGAGACTTCTGTCTTTCCAGCTCTTTATTAACACTAACCATATAGACAACACAACACTATAACACTAACACACAGCTCATTATCCTACCCGCGCTTCGCTCGCTAATGACCCGCCGTTACTACATTCGGTCGTGGCTCCGCTGCTTGTCTTCCATCCAGAATTCTCTTCCTCCACCTCCACATCCCTTTATATAACCCCTCAGACGTCACGCAGCCACGAGATATTATCCCACGTCCCTTTGGTCAATCCGATCATCACACGTCCAACTTATGTCCCCCCCCCCCAGGCCACGTGTTGTTTACGATCTCAGGAGGGGGGGGGGCACTGACACCATACATTCTGTCGCCCTGACTTTCTCATTCTAACCTCATCAGATCCTATATCACCCCGGACGACCCCTTGCCCAAACGACATTCCATTCGCACCCATATCACCACGACCCCTTCATGGCCCAATCGCTGGGCATGGGCGCGCAGGTGCATCAAGCCTGTCACGGCGCACGGTTTGGCACCACAGTTCCCCCCTCGGCGGCGAAGTCCGCCCAGACTCTTCGCCGCCGGCGCCGGCGCCGCCGCCGTGGCAAGACTCGCGTGACACCACCACTAGCCCGTCTTAGCCCCCTGCTGCCCCTGCCACCTCTCCTCTCTGGGCTCTCGCCACTGTTCCGGTGGCACCCGCAACACACGGGCTCCTGGCAAATCCTGTTTCCACCTCCACTCATGCTACAACTCCAGTGTCCACTCGCAAAACACGGGCTCTCGGTGGCTCCTGTTACCGCTGTCACTCCTTCCTGGGCTCTTGCTGA
>JAZEWT010000003.1:5257611-5279422 GCA_036362905.1 Mordacia mordax
CGCCAGTGCTGCCCCCTCTCTACCCGCCAGTGCTGCCCTCTCTCTACCCGCCAGTGCTGCCCTCTCTACCCGCCAGAGCTGCCCTCTCTAACCGCCAGTGCTGCCCCCTCTCTAACCGCCAGTGCTGGCCCCTCTATCCGCCAGTGCTGCCCGTTTGGGCTCCGCAGTGGCGTGCGGAGGCAGCGCTGCTGGGAAGGGGCAGCACTAGCAACACCTCTTGTTCTTGGTATAGCCTCACTGATTTCGTCTCCTTGCCTCCAAATCTGCCTCTCATCTTCACCAGCCACGGAACTTGCGCGAGTTATAAATTGTATTAACGATGTTTTACTCGTTTGCATATTCTCTCCCCGTGTCTGCGTGGGCTTTCGCCGGGGTCTCCGGCTTCCACCCACAGCCCAAAAACATGCTGCTGCATAAGTTAATTGGCTTGCAGACTAAATTGCCCGCAGTGCCCGGTGATGGACTGGCGCCCCATCGTGGGTATATCCCTGCCTTGCGCCCTGTGTCTGCCGGGATAAGCTCCGGCACACCGCGACCCTGTACAGGACTAAGTGGTTTCTGATAATGAAATGAGATTTTTTACTCCCACTCTTTAGTACAAAGACATGCTGCCGAGGTTAATTGTCCTGATAAAATTTCCCCTGGTGCGCTGAGATTTACTTGCATACCGCTCCCCGCTGGACATCTGTAATATAATGCACTGTACAATGTAATATAATGTTTAATGTACTGTATCGTAAAAACAGCTTTCAAAAGCAATTCTGAGACCTACCATAGATCAATGTCTCCTTTCAGCTTAAATAAGAACTGATTGACGGTGGTAATTGACTGAAAGCATCAGAGTTCAAAGCAAGTAAGCAAAAAAAAATCAGTATACAGACTTGGGCGGCGCGGTGGCCCAGTGGTTAGCGCTGTCGCCTCACAGCAAGAAGGTCCCGGGTTCGAATCTCTCGGCTCGGGTGCCTTTCTGTGTGGAGTTTGCATGCTCTCCCCGTGTCCGCGTGGGTTTTCGCCGGGTACTCCGGTTTCCTCCCACAGTCCAAAAGCATGCTCCTGGATAGGTTGATTGGCTCGCAGACTAAAATTGTCCCGCAATGCCCGGCGATGGACTGGCGTCCCGTCGTCGGGTGTATTCCTGCCTTACGCCCTGTGTTTCCGGGATAGGCTCCGGCTCACCGTGACCCTATATAGGATTAAGCGGTTTCAGATAATGAGATGAGTATACAGACTTTTATCTGTGTAACCGGCTCCAACCTGCCCCGTCTCTCTCCATACCAAACGATACGGCCGCCGATCGCACGAGAGACTGCAGGCCGGCACCTAGGCCAGCGAGATGTCAGACACCAGGTGAACTCGGTGCACGTGAGTGCACACGTGGCGAAGAGGGGTGATTCTGATGGTAAAGTTCTGCGTTGTGTTCTTTGTGAATCCTCCTCGCGCTCCGCATGCACCGCTCCTGGTTCGCCGACAGCCGTTACTCTTCTTCTGCCACAAGGAATTGATTCCACACGTATCTTATTTCGAAATGATGATATTTTTCACTCTGCAGACACAGCACCTTTAAACTCAATCACCAACATACGAAGACACATCAAAACTCCACAGCCCTGTGAATAGTACAAAACACCTCATTAGTAACCAACCTCTACGTATATAATTGTATATGTGCAGAGCTCCAGGGCAAACGTTCTCACCTCAATCACGCTTCACTCACACTGAGGAACGCTTCCGCAAGGGTGAGCGTGTTTCCCTGCACGTGGGGGCGTGTGCGATGCTAACACGTCAGCATTTTAATGTGCGACCATGCATGTGTACAACTCATTACCATAGCCACCGGTTACATCTGCAAATACCAATTTTCAAGGCTCTATATTGTTGGGTTCTGAAAAAGGTATTGAACTAACTGTGGGATCTGGATTTTCCTGATCCAGAAGACCGATGCATCCCAATTTGACACATGTCAAATTATACACCGTGAAAAGTCAACCTGTAAAATATCAGTTTTGTAACTTGTTTATGGCCGGATATATAAGGGTTCACATTTCGAAACAATATACAAATAACTAAAGTTCACATAAAGGTGTGTAAAAACCTCAATGTGGGATAATCTTAAAACATATATCTTTATTACCCAGTGTGACCTGTAGGCTAAACACATAAATCTCAGCTCATCTCATTGTCAGAACAGCTTAATCCTGTACAGGGTCGCGGTGAGCCGGAGCCTATCCCAGCAGACACAGGGCGCAAGGCAGGGATATACCCACGATGGAATGCCAGTCCATCACCGGGCACTGAGGGCAATTTAGTCTGCAAGCCAATTAACCTATGCAGCAGCATGTTTTTTGGACTGTGGGAGGAAACCGGAGTGCCCGGCTAAAACCCACGCGGACACGGGGAGAGAACTCGCAAACTCCCACACAGAAAGGCACCCGAGCCGAGATTCTGTGAGGAGGCGACAGCGCTACCCACCTGGCCACCGTGCCGCCCCGTAAATTATTATTATTCGTGGCAGTGACAATAATACTTTCTCTTGTTGGCACCCACGCCGCACGGGGGGCCCTCGCCGCTGCCGTGGGCCCCGTGAGCTATAAATAGCACGGCGGCGCGTGGCACGTGACGCGCGTCGGAAGCCGGAACGGGTGGCGGAGGAAAGCTGAGCGGTCGCAGCAGCGTCGGTGGCCCCCCTCGTTTAGTAACGATAACACGACAACACCGTGACTCCGCGTGCATGTTACACGTCATGTGACAGCTCCGAGTGCTGGTGATCGGTCGCACGGAAGCTCTGCTCGTCCCGATATAAATCGGTGTCGTCCGCTGCGCGCCGTTGGAGAGGCGGCCCCGCGCCTCATGTCTGCAGCGCTGCGGCCATGCGTCTGTGAGTGCGCGACCCCTTAACTCGTTATCGCTACACGGAAGGCTCGTGGTGGTACTGCTGTTACCATTGCAAATGACGTACAGGATGCCAAGCGCTTTCACGTCAATGATCAGGCGGCCGCCCTCGTATTGCCTCTCTTCGGTTGCTGCTTCGACAAAGGTTACTGTACCACTGTGAACTTCAACGCGTTGTTAAGGACTGTCCACCAGACTGGCGTGGTCCATACCGGGTTTAACCACCAACACCTACCTCACTGTAGGTCACAGCGGATCCTCTTCATCCAAATCCCCAACGCAGCTCAGTCGCGTAATTCACGTTCACACTCGGCGCACCGCAGGTCACACGCCGATAATCCTCCTCTCCGAATCCTTGCGGTGACCTCCTCACTCGAGTCCCTGCTGATTCGCGCTGTCTGTCGCTGCCCGCGCCTCTCTCTCGCGTCGCCAGGCTGGGCGAGTGGTGGCTGCACGCGTGTCTGCTGATCGTGCCCCTAATCGCCATCTACCTGAACATCCCAGCGCCGCCGCTTACCCCGCCGCTGCAGCATTGGCGCGCCGGCGGGCACGCGTACTACCACGGCACATACCGCATCTTCTACAGAGGTAGTCCAGGACCCTGGTGCTGGACACAGGTTACCCCTTTTCCCACTGTGTGCAAGCGAGCCACGCCAGGGCCGTGCCGAACCGGGTCAAGCGTGTCTCGGGAAAACAACGCTGCCGTTGGCAGCGTGGATTTCATAACTGGGATGGATGACATTTGGGAGAAGACGGGGTTACAAGCCTGAGGGTACCCCAATGTGGGAGGCGAAACGTCGCGAAGGACAGATGATTTATAATTACAGCAGGAAATGCCCAGAGAGTTTGCACGGTCTGGATGTGGGGTTTCTGAGATGCGGCAAACGTTTGAACTGAACGACAGCACGAACACTCGGCACGGCCATCCCGAAAGAACGGTTATCGAGAGCAATTATTATGCATTGAGCTGTATGAAGGGTGGCGCGGTGGCTTCGTGAGTAGCGCTGCCGCTTCACAACAGAAGGCCCCGGGTTCGATTCCCAGTTCAGGTGACTTTCTGTGGAGTTTGCATCTTGTAGCCGTGTTTTTTTTGCTGGGTACTCCAGTTTCCTCCAACAGTCCAAAAGCATGCTGCTACCTAGGTTAATTGCAAGATAACTTCCTTACCCCTCTGCCATCTTAAATAAAAACCGACTGACTATATCATTACAAAGTACACGTAGTGAATGTGTTGTCAGTTTGAGAATCTGTTATTTAATATTCATGCAGTTTTTAGGTTAATCTTGCATTTAGGCTAATGGAAGGAACAAGATGGTACAAACGAGACAAAACGTGAAGCAATACAAATGGAAATAAACAGCCGCCCAATAAACAGTTAAACAAAACTTATTTGGATTGTGTTGTGACGATTCATCGTATGTCAGGGCGATTGCATTGTTCAACAAGCCTAGTGGTGTTGTTGACTTGCCGTTTTGTTCGCAGCTCGGATTTATAAAAAAAACCCCCAAAAAGTTATTATTGCTGATTTTCCACTCTTATGTCGTTGTTGACATGCTGTTCTCTCTGCAGCTCTGTGCAGTACTTTGTGACCCTCGGGTGAAGAGCGCTTTATAAATGCAATTATTGTTACTAGTGACTGGGTACAACCTGGTAATGTATCGACAACAAACTCGTCAAGGAATCGTCACGTTTACAGTTCAGGCTTCCGATTACCTGCAACAGTATTTTTCAGAACAGCAGTATTTTCAGCTACCGCGTACAATTAACGCGCTTGCATTTACGAATGGAGTCGCTGCCCGTTCTCTTCATCGCCTGCGTCGCTGCGCGTGCAGACGACGCTGGCATCTCCGGTGTGGACGATATCGTCATTCTTCTGCACGGATTCCCCACCTCAAGCTACGACTGGAGGAAGGTGCTCGAACAGACGTGCATTTCGTGCATCTAAATGACGGGTGCACAACTTACGGCCCATGGGTCAGGTTCGGCCTGGTAGTGAATTTTATCCGGCCCATAAAGGACCGGCCCATAAAGGATTGTGAAAAATTAATCAATTTGTATTGAAAACTATTTAATAGATTCTTTGCCTATATAGGCCTTTATCGCTATAGCCACTGGTTGTTTTGTCTGTAACTGGCCAACGTGAAAAATTGGTTGTGCACCCCTGATATAAATAATACACAGTGTTTTGGTCAAATGTGTTTTGGTCGATACGGCTACTCCAATACAGTTTCACAGGCATCAGTACGTGTCATTTGAAATATTACGTAAACGATGTCAAAATTCAGAACATTATTTTACTCTTCACTCGATAATTCTGTTTATTCAGCTTATTGGTTCAAGTTCAGATTATCTGCCTTGCACCCTATGTGTGCTGGGATAGGCCCCAGCCCCTCGTGTGCCTGTATAGGTTTAAGCAGGTGCAGTTTATGATCTCAACTAGCGTTTGCAATGTCATTTTGCGTTAGGTGAACCACTGGCATGCTCCACTATACCGGACATTATTTTCATGTTTTTTTAATTTAAATTGTATCTTGATTGTACTATGATCTTAAAGTGATGAAAAAACGTAGCCAGTGTAACAATTCGTTTTAAACAAGAGCTCACAGCAGCGGATGTCACTGCTGCCTCAGATTTCCTCAAGTGCCCTCTCTTCCACAAGGAAGGCAGTAGCACAATTCTAAACCAATATTTTACATTTTCAAAATAGGGATCTAGAAACTACTTGAGTTCGGAATGAAATATAATGCGATGCCTTTTTGTGCACTTGATGGTACTTATGGATGTTCTACAATTCAAGATGTTGAAAAATATCAGTGTCTCGAGGACATTTTACAGTCTTTTAAACGGTTGATCGCGTCTCCTAAACGAACTTTGCACATGTTGACAGACACTGCTATCTCACAGTTGACTGAGAGTGGGCAACAGAGCAATTCAACAAAAATAATTGTGTTGTAGCCATGTTTATACGCTCCCTCTTCCATACTCTCCACCTTCATGAACCCGCATTGCTTAGCTTGATGAAATAACCCCCACCACTGGTTTAGTATAAGGAGGCACATAATTAAGCCATAGATTGAGAAAGTGATTTACACGTACACAATATTTCACATTTCGATAAAAATGGTCATTGGTGATTTGTGGAAAGACCAAATGATCGTTAAGGTGAAGCAGTCCGTTTGACCTGATGGTGCCTGTGTCTCCCCACAATTTTCGTAGATATGGGAACCGCTAGCGCAGCGATTCAGCCGTGTGATCGCCCTGGACTTCCTGGGATTTGGCTTCAGCGACAAGCCGGTAATGCTTCCTCAAGGCCCTGAGTGTAGTGCAGTCACTAGAGGGCGCTGTAGACGTGTGCCTTACCATCATATCGTAACTTTCATTTCTTTGCCTCAGCAAAACTTCAAACCTGTGTTGAGCAGCCACAGGCCAGGTCATATTCACAAGATCGGTTATTTGTATTTTTCGTGTTTCACCTTCAACACACGCTGCGTAGATGTAAGTTCAAGTCTCAGTCTTCTGCTGATATACAAACAGATGGGCTGCTTCTCTTTGCACTGTTCAGTTTCGAGGGGAGTACAAAATAATTAATCTCGAATTCGTGTTTTGCCTGTTGTGACACATGGATCAGCAACGTGGACATTGATACTGTAGCATTAATAACATATGCATTTCTACAGCATTAATAATCTTAAACGAGCGCACTCTAATTCCCGACTGTCTCTCACACGTGCTTGCACCCCTGCAGTACCCCCATGCTTATACGTTGGAGGAGCAGGCTGACATCGTGCAGGGCCTCGCGGTGAGGCTGGGCCTCGCCAACCGCCGCCTGCACATCCTCGCGCACGACTATGGCATCACCGTGGCACAGGAGCTGCTGGCGAGGTGGTGATCAAAACACTCGCCAGCCATTCCCTGCGCCCACTGCCACTCGTTGTTCTCGCTGGCATTTGTCTCGCTGTGCAGACGCCCTACCTCCCCTTGTGAGCTGCAACGATATCTCAATGACTGCACGTCCACTCGCATGTAACCACAACGTGTCTGCTGCAGCAACAACCTAATCTTGTTGAACTTAATCTTTGACCACTTGCAATTGCCCGCTGTCAAGCTACAATCTCCCCTTGCCGACTACAACCATTAGCTGCACCTTCTCCCACCTGCACTTATAGCTCTCCTGCCTACCACAACATCGCCTCGATGAACACAGTATTTCCTCACAATTTGTAAGCCTTTACAAATACAACTTCCCTTCGCCTACCATAAGCTCTTTGGCAATCACATCCCTTAACTGCCTGACTAGTAGCTGCCCTATGGGTCATTCACCCAATGCCTGTTTCATGGCATTTACTCTCATGGTCGTGTGCAGTCTTTTTAGCTTCGGGTTAAAACACTCTTCTCTGTGACTGCCATTGTGGCTTCGGGTTTTTTTTTGTTAATAGTAGGTGGATTTGTTATTTGTCCAGAAAAGCTCTATTCTAGTGAACGTATATCTTGTTATCCTCGTCGGCGATACTGTTTATTTAATTTCAAACCTGCGCACGCCAGTCCATTCAACCTCAAAACGTCCTGATAATAAGTTAAAATAGAATTTAAAGTTTTTGGACATTTCAGCAGGCTTTCTTGTGTAAAATAATAAAATCATAACACATAGATGGTGTGCATCTTGATGGTGCTGTAGTTGAAACAACGGTGCAAGATTCTCTAATCCCCCTGCCCCTGTTTACCCAGAAATATAAATGAGGCCATTGGCCGGTCAATTGGTGGTTCCCTTCGGGGAATTCCCATCTCTTTCAAGATGTCTAGCAATGTAGAAAAGTAAGCGAAATACACTGGAGATGCTCTCCAGAGCTGTTTCTAGTTGAGGCCCATTTGTGAGCAGTTGCAATGGCAAGCAATTGCAAGGCTATGCTTTTATTTTTTTATATGTCCAGTGCACTTTCACAATATTTTTATATTTCCGAATTTTTATGTTTTCGTATTTATATTCATCAAGTTATTTTACTAGTGATGTATTGCTGTTGTAATTTGCTTACCCCTAACCAATGAACAACTTTTAAAAAGAGCTGCATCACTCACTGGTGCCTTCTAGCTTAAATAAAGACTCACTTGTATAGATTAATGTTCGTTAACATGTCAGTTTGTGGAATATTTTACTTTGATTAAGGCATGAAGACAAAACTCCCGGACATCTGCTATTCAAAAGCATCTGCTTTTCTAACGGAGGTAAGAGAGGGCGGCTCATTTTTACTATTCCCTCTTTTTTTTATCACGAAAAGCAGTGCCTTCATTTCAATCATCTTGTGTTGCCAGCATTTCCCTGGTACAAAAGTACGGATACTCGCAAAGAAAATGGCATTAAGTGCAGAAATTAGACAGGAGAGTTGGAAGCTAATTTCAAACAGGAATGCGACATTCCTGCAGGCTCTAGACTGCCCCAAACTTGTTTTGAACACAGGGTCAAATTGTCTCTGACCTTGGTTCTTTGACCTTAAGCAGAGGGATGCATTTTTGGAATTACATTGAAAAACGTGATCTATGGCAACAATATGGAAAGGGCTTCATCTAGCAGTGCCTAGATAATGGTTAATGATGGTGGATTAATTGCAATGGTTTCACGTGAATCCTGCAGCCACTGTAGGTGCCACACTCACCAGAGTGGGAACCCACGGAATCTCGAATGGAACCATGACCCCGAGGGATGAATTGTAAAATGAACAGGTCATTATGTGTCCGTGTACAATGGAATCAGGTCACCGTGCGTCAATGAATAATAGAAAAGTACTGCAATATAATTTAGATTTATGTAGTACTTAAATGTTACCATATCTCAAAATGATCCAAGTCATTTGGTGGTGGTGGTGCTGCTGCTGCATTGGTGAGTGGTGCACAGGTAACACGAAACTCACATTCATCAATAACGCTGCCACCTTACAAAAAGTCATAGCTCACAATGTGGTACGAAAAACTTTTAGCGTAAGAATTGTTTGATGTTTATGCTTCTGTTCACATCGCAGGGCTATTTCCAGAAACAAATCACCCCCGGCTATCGCAGGAGGTATGTTGCACACACTCGCCAGTGAATCTTGTGGCAGCCACACACACTAGCACGTTGTGTTATGTCGCAAGGTTATTGGGGTCAGCTCAGCTGCCCGATGTTCTTCAACAACAACGAAACATCTGTAATTCGCCCGTAATGTAAAACAAGGACTAGAGCACGCATCTTCATAAATAGATGGTTAAAGACAAACCACAATCGTGAGCTTGTGACAGTGCAACTCATGTTATGGACCGTATAGTGCACCAATGTAACGTGCTCCTTCAGTTCAGCAGTAAGTTTTAAACGACTCTTTAACTCTGTCCTGAAGCCCGCTCATCATGGCTGATAAACCCCAACATTGGCGTATAGCTCCTGAACATATTGCCAATTGCAGGACTATAATGTTTAAATATTGTGAGTGCGATTTCAGGTGCTTTCCTTGGTTAAGCCTCTCCAGAAAACCCTGCTCTGTGCGGCACACGGTTTGTGTCCACTCGTGTCATTCCCACGGCAAACTGCGCTGCGATTGCTGCGTCGGCTTCTGTTACAGATCTTAAAGGAAGGGTTCGTGTTGTCGTCGGTGCTGACGAGGTTGATGAACTTCGTCTTCTTTAAACGAGGGTGAGTTGTCGCTTTTTCATCCGATGACTTTGAACCAATTGATGATTGCTTCGAAAAGCTGCTCTCTCGGGACAGCCGCGTCGATGGCTCCCTCTCCTCTCCAACGTGCCATAACAAGAGAACGTAGACAGAAACAGCAAGAAAATGAGGAGGAAGATATCAAAACCCGCGCATTCCTGCCATATGTGAAAGGCACCACAGACAAAATTAACAAATACCTAGAAAATATAAAATAAAAACAGTCTTCACAACCCACCAGAAGAAAAAAGACTTACTCAAATCACTTAAAGACCGACTACCGCTACAGACAGAAGGCATATATTGCATCCCTTGCAGCAACTGTGAGGAAGTATACATCGGACAAACAGGAAGAACAATAGCTACAAGAAAAATAGAACACGAGGCAGCAGTACGTTGGCGGCACACGGATGAATCAGCAACAACAGCACATAGTGTAGATAAACAACACAGAATCGATTTTCATAAAATACGAATACTAGCAGCCATCCGCCGTGAAGGTCCAAGATTAATTCGTGAAGCAATTGAGATTCAGAAGACTAAAAGGATAATGAACCGAAAACAAGAAATGAATATAAAGCTCAGCCAATCCTGGAGGCCAGTTATTGAAGTCAGAAATGCATAGATGTAGAACTATTGCGTGTGGACATCAGAAGGGGATCGCCTAGGTATGTGAGGGGTTTCTTTCATGAGATACAAACTAGGAGATTAGCCGCAGACAAAGCAGGGAGGGGGTTATTACAGTTCTGGGGTGGGAATGAGATAAGGAAATGAATGTTAATGTGATTCAGATGTAGACTTACACAACAAAATATGACTCGATACATGCATAGTACCCACATGTATATAGGATCAACAGGCACTACACACACATACTGCGCCTGAGGATGCCTCTAACGCGTGAGGCGAAACGTCGCGAGGAGAGGAGAGGGAGATATCGATGCGGCTGTCCCGAGAGAGCAGCTTTTCGAAGCAATCATCATGCATCGAGCCGTGAAAACCTACATCATTACATTGAACTAATTTGCAATAGTTCGCACACTGCGCTGTGAGTCTGGCGTTCTTGGGTTCGATTCCGGGTCACAGCTTGCACCATTGGCAAGTGGTGTCTGGACTAGTGTTGCAGGGTTCACCGAGAAAGCAGTACAGCAAGTGGACGAATCACTGTCTCCTTCCATCTCTATGGGGATGGTGTTGCCCCCTCGTGCATGTGGATTTTCTACGTGTACTCTGGTTTCCTCCCACTTGTATAAACACTCATTAATTTGCAGAAAAACACTTTCAAATAAAAAAACCAATGCAGGACCTAACGTAAAAAAGGGGTGAAACATCTTAAGAGCAGCGCTTAAGAGTAATTCTGTACAGGTGGCCACTTATCCATATCTTTGATCTCCAGGTCTTTAATCTCAATATGATCTCAATATAATCTCACTAATGTATCTCTTGTCTTTGACTTACCTTTATCTAATTTATTCTGGCCATGTCTCGTCCACAGCTGTTATATCTCTATATTGCTTGTCATCTCACCAGATCTATAATGCTTCACTCTCTCTTGTTCGTCTCACTAATCGGTATACCTCTGTGCCTCGGTGAGCCATATGTCTCGGTTGGACGTAGCTCGGCCCACCTCTCCAAGGTCGTTTGCAAGGCCTCTCTGACCCACGGTCAGCCACTGAGAACCTTATTGTCGTGTGTCATGGCCCTCACGGTTGTGATGGCAGCAGTGCAACCATGAGTTTACGTCGGTGCGATGGTCCTCGCAGGATCCGGGAGGTGTTTAGCCCCTATACGCAGCCCACCGAGCCCGAGGTCTGGGACATGTGGGTGGCCCTGCGCTGGAACGACGGGTATCTCGTTGTGAGCAGGTGAGTGGTACATCCTCCTTTATTCACGTCGCCGTTCAATGAGGTGGGAATGCCTGCTGAGATTGATGGTGCCCAGAACTAAATGAACACCACGCATGTGTCCGTCACTGAAGAAAACTAAGGAATGCAGTTGGTGTTGAGAAAATGATCGCTCTCGGGCAGTCAACATCGCTGCAACGGTTACTGATGGACGGGTGAGACAAATGACAGAAGTGCAGCCATAGAAGATAACTCAGTGGAGATGCCGCTGAACGCCGAGATGAACTAATGAGCTCAGCTCGTGCTCAGCAGAGGATTGCTGCACCGCGAGGGATTGCATAGGGGTGGATGCCTCAATCCATCAGTGGATAGACCATGGCTACTGCTTATTTACTTTTAGAATGTAGTGTCATCTGGCCATGCCACTCTACCGTTGCGTTCCGCCTACGGCGAGCGTGTGGCTGGTGAAGCTTGGTGGACCCTGACCCGCATGGCGTCGCGCGCAGTCTGTTGCAGTACATCCAGCAGCGATGGCAGAACCGGGCGCGCTGGGTGGGCGCCCTCGTCGTCACCAGGGTCCCGCGTGAGTTGGCAGCACTCGCACGTGCAGCTGCTGCTGCTATGCACACTTGTAATCCAGCACCATCGAGGGGAGGGTTGGTGGATCGTGCAGATCTGTTAAACTCCTTCACCTGCCCGTGACCATCCAGGTGGCCGCCTCTTGGCTTGCCAGTGTACGATGGCAGCACAGCAAGTGGATTAATTATTGCCATCCGTTATTTTGTCTCCGCTCGGAGTGTTACCGACGTTGTACGTGCAAGGCATAACCGCGTCCTCGGGCTTCCTCTCACACATTTAAATTCGCATTAATTGAGTTGGTTTAACATCCCAATGAAGGATGGAAGAGCTTGGGGAATTGTTGATGTTGGACCTGGCTGCCCTTTCTGCTTGTCGATGGTTTCCCCTGCGACTGAATCATCCTCTTTCTGAGAGTGAACAAAAACTGTGGCCCATAGTCCAAATATAGGTTGTCCCGTATAAATTAAACCATAGGGAACATCCGGCATCATTAGAAGTATGTATTCTCTATGGTTCCATTTATACGGAACAACCTGTAAGTTGTTCATCATTGTCATAACCGTGTAATTTCTTACGTAATGTTTTTAATATTGATTAATTGCTGTTTCTGTCTCTGTCTCCTGCAGTGCACTTTATTTATGGACCAGCAGATCCTGTGAACCCACACCCAGAATTCGTCAACCTATATCGGTACAGAGCAATTCACCAACTCATGGTCACTGCCTTGGCATCCTCATGCTCAGACTACTCAACATTGAAAAACTAGCATAACATTGCCTCATTTGCAGGCTACTGCGCGATGTAGAATGCGTTGTTTCACATCTTCAAATCCCGTCTCAAGACTCACTTGTTCCGTAAGGTCTTGGAGTCCTGTGGCTGGGACTGTTGATGCTGCCCACTGCGGTGTGCTCAGGTGATGGTGCGTTGTTCACCCGTGCCTGCTGAGGAACATGTCTTCCTTCATTTATTTGCTTAAAAAATAATTTTATTTGTTCGTTGATGTCCTTCGTTGATTTATAGTCATCATAAATGCAAATATTATTATAGGGGCAGTTGTCACTTAATTGGTTAGATTGCCATCACGTTATGTAAGGTGCTTAGAAATCATTATCCCTATTAGATTAGATTTTGCTCCATTCCTAATTTTCTGTTGTGTGTAGTGTAATTCTATCATTAATCTGTTCTAAAAGCTAACGTGGCCAGACATCACTGTTTGGTAAAAGACCGGCCTGTGGCAGGATGTTTCGTAAAACTATATGAGATCCTGTTAGGTAACCTTGTTTTTCCATAAACTAGATGGCGCACTTCCACCGCATGCCTTGACAGCAGCAACGTCTTCAATCACATGGCGGCAAAACATGTTTTCATACTCGGTGCTGAAATTTAATGATGGGTTTTTTTATACAGCATTTATGACTGGGCTGACGCCATCAACTTGTTAAAATTAAGCAAAGGATTTAACTTATCGGTGGCTTAAACCTCGAATCACTGTGTTGATGTTGATGGCCACGGTGGTGGTGAATGGATGATTGGTGGTAACGATGGTGCTGGTGGTGATTGCAATGCTGTTGGTGACAATAACTTTGGTTATGGTGGCCATCATGCTAGGCGGCAGAGTGACGCAGTGGTAACATATGTGCCTCCTGAAACACAAAGAACCTGCCTGAGGTGGTTTGATTCCTGCCTCGGACGTCTTTCTTTGTGAAGTTGATTATTTCCCTCCCTGTTCCCACAACAAAAATAATCTTTAAACACGCCTTAATTAAGTGCCTGATGAAACCCTAATATGCAAAGGGAAGTGTTTAGCGGGTTGGCTCTAGCCAACCACCTGGCTTACTTCCCCCTCCCCCCTGCAGTTTTCTCGTTCCTCCATATCTGTGTCTCTTCCGTGACCAAGCGTGGCATTTACACGGCGCGTTATAAATTGTATTATTATTATTATTACTTGCAGGTCCTTGCTGCCGCGATCGGCCGTGAGCGTGCTGGGCAATCACGTCGGCCACTACCCCCAGCTGGAGGACCCGCAGGCCTTCCTCAATGCATACAAAGCCTTCATCAACTCGTTCTGAGCCTCGGCGGCTCGTGAACCCGCGCAGCTGGCCGGTGCCGGTGCATGGGCGTTCTAGGAGTGCAACGCTGCGTCGAGTCTTTCGCTCGCAACACGTCCCGCGCACCGCACGAGTATGGGTGGTGCGCGGTGAGTTTGTGCGACCGCCGAAGAAGCCGCAGATTTGGTTCCCAAACGTTTTGCCAGTTTGGGTACCTAATGAAGACCACTGATCCCTGTATATTTCCGCCCAACCAACCACATGCTCACCCACCCCCAGGTTACTAAAAACACCAGGATACACAGAGCTCATATGTCCACGATTCTAGGTAACGTGGTGTTAGTCAACATAACATGTCCGCACCGCCAGTAATTAGTGCTGCTGCCTGACAGCAAGAAGGGCCTGCGTCCTATTCCTGGCTCGCGTGCTTTTCTGTGCGGCATTTTCACGGTCTCCCCGTGTCTGCGTGGAGTTTTTCTGGGTACCCTGGTTTCCTCCCATAGTCGAAAGACATGCTGCCTAGGTGAATTGTTCTGACTAAATTGCCCCTGGTGCATTGAGATGTAACTTGCTTACCCTTCCCAGCTGGACAACTGTTAAAGAAAGCTACGTAGCTTAACAGTTCATTCCATCTTAGAAAAAAAAACAAGGCCTGCATCCCCATACTGGGCTTTAGGTCCGTTGGGGGATGTGATCCAAGGGTGAAATCTGCTGCATAAGCGACGCTACATTCACCACAGCATTAGACAGTGCTCGATTCGTGAAATGAATATTAACCTAGATATTCACAAAGCATTGCATCACTACAGCGTTGAATCACTAACACCCCTAACGGTCGTGTGTGTGGATATATGTGAATGTGTATTGGAAGAAGGAGCAGATTGCTTTTTTAAATTCGATTTCCAACAATTTTTAAACCATTCGACCAAATGTGGAGTGTTGTGTGTGCTTGTGGGGGTGCGGCGGGTTGAAAAATGGTTTGTGCGCTGCAATTCTTGAACTTAATTTTCAGCCATCAGTGGCAAATGATATCTGACTCTATCCTGCCCCTCCCAGAAGTAAACTCAGCCTGAAATGAGTTCCCAACAATGTGTGAATATGAGCCTTGGGAAGACAAAGGTGGCTGGGTGTAGTGCTGGTCACACCGCCCTCTGTTTTAATAGGTGTTCGCCTACAGTATATGCTCATACACGTGTATAAGGTTTTACGTGGACATGCATTATTTGTGCGTGTGTGAAAATGCTTGATTGGGTTTCGGTTGTATTTTAAGATTAAAGAATGTCAAGTGTCTCTCTGATTTTAAATAAGAAATGGGATGGAAATCATCCCCACTGAGGGCCCTGAGCTAGTGATGGAAATTCCACATTTCTCATTGGGAGGCAAGTTTCTTCAAAGGACCACCAGTATTGATTGAAAGCGATATACAACCCAAACAAATGTCTCTTGCAGATACATACTTTGCTTGCGTGGCTTCACCTGTCTTTAATCTACGCGAATGTCACTTAATTACTCTCACGGACAAAGCTTCAAACTCGCATACATCTCACATCACTGCCTTGGTATGCAGATGCAAAATAAGATTTGCTATTTGGGATGCTGCTGCCATAAATGAGCAGGAACCCTGACTAGGAGTTCAATTTGTGACACGATCTCAACTCTCCGGATTTGCAGCAAATTAGAAGTTGACAGACAACAAACTCTCAGGGAAAAGCACAGGGCAGCTCTGTCACCAAGCATGAAATCCCATGGACGAATAATTCGTAGCTGCTGAGTGTGGGTTGCAAGCATGACACTTTTTAAAATGTGAGAGTATTCGAGTGCAAGTAGCACTGTGGATTGCCTAGATATGTGCAGAACCTGTGTTTTGTGTGTGTGTGTGCGTAGAAGCTACAGAATAGATATAGGATGTCCATTAAGGTCTCGTTCATTACTAAAGAATAAGTAGTTGAAAGCACGTTACATTGCGTGATTGAAGTGGTGGCAGCATATATTTTACAAACGTGAGGTTTTTAAAGCACAAAGCTCCAGTGCTTGTGAGTGAATCCTATCGGAAGCATTCGAAACAATTGCACATGCGATGCTGCTGAACACCAGGAGCACTCGTATCTTGATGCTCTTGTGTATCCCCAACAGTATGGGGAGCACGTAGAAAGTTCACGGGATTAGAATCGTATGTTTCCGTTTCCACACCAACAGTTGCGTGTAATTTTATGCCTTCGTTTTATAAATCGCCCTTTACATTGAAACAGCTCAAAAGCGTTGCACGTTAAAAGTAATTTTAATTGACTTTAGTTCAAGCTGCCACCTATTGGTCTATGATCATAGCTGCTGCCTTTATGGACATCCCGTAGGTGTCTGGGTTAGGACTGGAGAGGAAAACCTAAGGAAAGCATTGTTTATTCAGCATGTGCGTGAATGTACTTGGCTGGAATGGTGTTCGTGCGGTTGCACGTAGGCAGCAAGAGTACAATGCTTATCGCCAGCCAACGTGAACAAATCCCTCTTTTCACGTAATAATTACGATAAACATAACTTGTGACGCACTCAAGTTTTTGCGAGCACACTTGGCGAACGCGAAATCATCATCGACTCTCGCCACAGTGTTTTGATCCAAAAGTAAAGGTCACATTTTTTGGCATTAACGTAATCAAATCCCACTGGAGACAATCCGGTGTGGCAGAGTGAGCCTCTTCGTTTAAACTCACGCATCTTGAAGTTTTACATCGACGAGGATCTGTGCACGTGAGATGCGATTTCCGCAGCTCATTACTTCTATGCGTGTTTACGCAGGGAAGGTTATGAGGTCTCGTGACTTTCCAGTTGGGAGGATGTTGAGTATTGCCCATTACTTGCGTGGCGGGGTTTCCTCCCAGTATTTTGGTTTCTATCCACTTGCAAAACTCTCATTCATGGAACTGATGAAAGGTCAGTGCAGGATCCTCTGGAGAAAGAGTCGTGGGACTTGGTGAAACTTTACTGGATACGTAGCGACATTTGAGGCAATGTATGTTGAAGACGGATATAGCCACATTTTTTTTTCAGTGTAACCATTTGTACTGATGTTGGTTTTCATGGCTCGGTGCATTGGAATTGCTCTCAATATCTGTTCTATCAGGATAGCCGTGTCGAGCGTCCCTACTCTTCGCGACGTTTAAATGAGGATAACCCGAGGGAACAGCTTTGAAAATAATTCTGATGTGCCCATTTGCTTATTAATCACATTATGCAAAAACCAAAGAATTATATTTTTTTGTGTGTTGGGAAAAAATGCCATTTAACATTTGTAATAAATTGGGCAATGGACTACCGCTGCCGAGATGTGCACTACCGCTGCCGAGATGTGCACTACCGCTGCCGAGATGTGCACTACCGCTGCCGAGATGTGCACTACCGCTGCCGAGATGTGCACTACCGCTGCCGAGATGTGCATTACCGCTGCCGAGATGTGCATTACCGCTGCCGAGATGTGCACTACCGCTGCCGAGATGTGCACTACCGTTACGAGACGTTTGAGGACAGCAGAGACACGTCTTGGGCTGGGCGGACGGTGTGTGGTGGGGAGCGGTGGCGCAGCGATTAGCAAGCTGAATTTGAATTCATCTCATCTCATCTCATTGTCTGAAACCGCTTAGTCCTATACAGGGTCACGGTGAAGCCGGAGCCTATCCCGGCAGACACAGGGCGCAAGACAAGGATATACCGACGATGGGACGCCAGTCCATCGCCGGGCACTGCGGGGCAATTAAGCCTGCGAGCCAATTAACCTATGCAGCAACATGCTTTTTGGACCGTGGGAGGAAACCGGAGTGCCCGGCGAAAACCCACGCGGACACGGGGAGAGCATGCAAACTCCACACAGAAAGGCACCCGAGCCGAGAGATTCGAACCCGGGACCTTCTTGCTGTGAGGCGACAGCGCTAACCACTGGGCCACCGCGCCGCCCCATGGTTAACATGAGTGACGAATTTCTGAACCTTTCCTAGTTCGACTCAGCCTCTAAAGAGTGCCGACTGTGGCGTGTAAATTGGCACTAGTGAGACAAAGACTGTCGGGTGTGGTACTGGTCACTCACCTTCTTGTGTGCCTTGTCAACCGTCATAGGTGCTTGCTAACGGCACATGATCATACATACAGTCTCTTACGTCTATACTTTTATTATTTTTAGATTTTTTTTTATTATTATTTAGCAGACACCCTTAGCCAGGGCGACTTGCATCATTACAAGGAAATCACAGGCGGGAGGAAGGCGGCGATAGTCAACCCGCGCCAACACCTGTCACGCACTGGGTTCTATATATTTTGATATCGGCCAATTAATAAATGAGTTTTTTTTGTTTTGTTATTGGAAGGTACAGGAGAACCCGGAGGAAACCCACACAGAACATGGGGACAACGCAGAAACTCCACACAGAAAAACGCTCGAGGCAGGAATCGAACCTCATTGGGCAGGACTTTCTTTCCATGAGTCGCAGATGTTACCGCTGTGCTACCCTGCTACCACGAGGCATCTGTGTGGCTGTGTGTAATCGGCTATGCGTTGTGAGCAGTGAACCTTCTTAGTGCAATCGAAGTACAAATGCCTCACTCATCAGTATAAAAGACAGGTACCTTTTTATTAAAATAAACTGGACCACCAGACCTAGCTTCACACGTAACCCTAACTAACCAGACTAAAATGTACACTGAACCCTAACTAATTACACAACTAGACTAACCTTACAGTTAACCTTAACCAAGCCATTCAACCAGAATATAAATGTATACTGACCCAAACTCGGCAAAAACACAGTGACACTACCCCTAACCCTAACACCTCACTTATAATTTCAAACCCCTATAAATATCAGCATTTTTTCTGTTCAAAAGATGATGAGATGCTCCAGCAGTTGAAATTTCACAATCCTTTGTAAGAAACATACCCACAGGACAATCGCAGTTGACCTCCCACAATGCGTGACTTGTGCCCACCCCAGTGAGAACGACGATGGATTGAATTCATCCCTTGTCAATATTTTTAACTTGGGATTTCGAGTCGATCAATTGAACGGCGCAAAACCCAGACTGGTGGCCCAGCTCAAGTGCAGTGGTGAGGCCCAATATGATGGGTCACTTAATCAGGGTTAATGATGGAGCAATATACGGACGAACGATCCAATAGATGGACGTGCTGATGGACCAACAGACTGTCAGTTGGACAGCAACCGAAAGACAGACAGACAACCGATCTGAAATACGCTGATGGATGGACGGAGGGAGGTGCGGACGAACAGACAGACGGAAGGCTTTAAAAAGGGATGAAAAGACAGACGGATGTACGAATGGACATGCAAGCAGGTATTTAGCAGGTAGACGCACTGGGCTGCTCAATAGTCGCCCGGCTGAGCAGCTGGCTCCCCGGGCGAGGTTACCCCCGCCACCACGGCGTGATGTTGGCGGCCGCCGTGCTGCGGGTGCACGGGGCACTCGAGCGGCCTCACGCGGCTCGCGTCCCACAGGGGCGCTGCGAGCCCGTGCTCGCCGGGACTATGCCGGTGCCGCGCAGCGCCGTCCACTGCTCTCTCGCGACCGCTCCCTCGCGCCCTGCTGGGGGGGGGGGGGCGGTTGTCAGCTGCAGTCGTTCTGTCCGAGGCGGTTCGATTCCCGCCTAGGGCGCCTTTTTGTACAGAGTTTGTGTGTTCTCTCCCCCGGTTCTGCGTGGGTTTCCTCACGGGTTTCTCCATTTTTCCTCCAACATCTAAAAAAAAAAATCATAAATGAATTGGCTGATTACATTGTAATATAGCGTAGTGTCCGGCTGAATGCATGGCTGCCTTCCCTTCGCCTCTCTGTGGTTGCCTCACTACATCTCTATAGTGAGGACGGCCCGGTGGCCCAATGGGTAGCGCTGTCGCCTCACAGCAAGAAGGTCCCGGGTTCGAATCTCGGCTCGGGTGCCTTTCTGTGTGGAGTTTGCGAGTTCTCTCCCTGTGTCCGCGTGGGTTTTCACCGGGCACTCCGGTTTCCTCCCACAGTCCAAAAAACATGCTGTTACGTAGGTTAATTGGCTTGCAGACTAAATTGCCCGCAGTGCCCGGTGATGGACTGGGGTTCCATCGTGGGTATATCCCTGCTTTGCGCCTTGTGTCTGCCGGGATAGGCTCCGGCTCACCGCGACCCTGTACAGGACTAAGCGGTTTCTGACAACAAGATGAGATGAGACCTCTATAATGATGTCGCCCTGGACAAGGACGTCTGCTGGACAATCAAAATTAAGAATAACAGCAACACAGACGGTCGAGCCCACCATATGCCTCCCGCGAGCAGCGACACGAGCGCTCCGGCGAACGCCGCCGCCACAAAGCCGTACGCCAGGCCGTGCAGCAGCGGACGGAGCCTGGCGCTCAGCGAGTCGCACGGCGGGCGCACCTTCTTCTTCACCGCGTACACCAGCTCGCCGCGGTCTGCGGCACGCAGGAGCGATGCGATATCATAATGATGCTACTCATAACGCGGTCTTGATAATAATCAATTCATAACGCAGACTTGATAATCAATTCAGAACGCAGATTTAATCATTTATAATGCGGGGACGGTGCCGTGGCACGGTGGGTGGTGCTGTCGTCTCACAGCAAGAATGTCCCCGCTCAGGTGCCTTTCTGTGTGGAGTTTGCGAGTTCTCGCTCCCCGTGCCCGCGTGGGTTTTCATCGGGTACTCCGGTTTCCTCCCACAGTCCAAAAACATGATGCTGCATCGGTTAATTGGCTTGCAGACTACACTTCCCGCAGTGCCCAGTGATGGACTGGCGTCCCATCGTGGGTATATCCCTGCCTTGCGCCAAGTGTCTGCCAGGATAAGCTCCAGCCCCTCCGCGACCCTGTATAGCCTTACAAGCCCCTGAGTTGCATGCCCTAGACAACGGTACCGTGGCCACCAATGTGAGCACTCGTGCCAGGCTGAAAGGCTGCTTCGCCTCTAATATCGGGCACATTCAGTTCGATTTAGTCTTAGGCCTCTGATAGAACAAGAGATATGTTTGTGGGGAAGGGCAAACACGTTATCCCTATTTCGTATCGTATTTTAAGAGCAACTGACAGCATTATAGTAGCACGTTAAGTTTAGTCATCCATTTCACGTCTTGAAATAGCATCCATCGCACCTGTATACGCTTAGACGAAACATGCAATTGTAAGAAAGAACATTATTAATAGATTAACTAAATATCAGGAGTAAGCGAGATGGGCGGGACACGTTTGCTGCGGGAGATGTTGGACGATGGTCAAGATAAAGAGCGGAGTTACAGCCAAGGAATGGGACGCATCCCAGAGGCCGTCAAGCGAGGAGATGGAGCGATGAGGCCAGCTCGTGTGCAGGTGCTCGATTCATTGGATCGCATGACCGTGGGCCCGGTCCCCAGACGCGACCGTGGTACGAGTGAGGAGACACACACCCGCTGCCTGGCGTCGCAGCCTTATCAGCTCCTTCTCCGCCACGCCCGGATGGTTCTCGGACTTCGGTCCGGCCTTCTCTAGGTTCTGCTTGTAGTTGAGCACCACCTTGTTGAAGGCCAGCATCTTGTCCTGCCCAATGTTCTTCAGCAGCTCTGCTCAGCCAATCAATAAAACACAACCACAACAAGAACAAGCTGTGGCAGGGCGGATCGTCCAGAGGAGCTTCATCGACGTCAAGGGATTCTATTGTACAGAGATCTCTCATCTCATCTCATTGTCTGAAACCGCTTCGTCCTATACAGGGTCACGGTGAAGCCGGAGCCTATCCCGGCAGACACAGGGCGCAAGGC
>JAZEWT010000003.1:5288306-5300304 GCA_036362905.1 Mordacia mordax
CGAGAGATTCGAACCCGGGACCTTCTTGCTGTGAGGCGTCAGCGCTAACCACTGGGCCACCGCGCCGCCCCGACCTCAAATCGTAACGCTTTATCAACCATCGCCGTGGGGTGGTGTTGGTGATGGGGGATCAATACAAGTCCACTCTGTCCAAAACAAAATCGTGCTATTGTCCACCTCCAGCGTCATGATCTCATCACCGTGCTCACAGGATATCGGTGACCATCCACGCCAATGTGCTCAGCGTCCGCGTGCCACGATGTGCACCTGGGCCGCTACAGATTCCATGGCGTCATTCATGAGAGGAGAGGGGGAGGGGGGCTATCGTGTGCCGGGGTCACGATTCAAATTTGCCGATAAAAAAGTTACACCTGAAATACCTTCAATTGGATAATACACACAGCAGCCAACTTCGTCCGTACTGGCAGACTAATGCCCCTGGTCATTCTCGTAAATGGCAGTCAATTTATTAAAAGATTAACTTGAATTTTGAATTAAAGGGATTTTTTCTTTAAGAGCCTGGCTGCAATTAGTGTGCAATGACGTAGCTGCTTTCTAGGAAGTTAAACGAAAATACTCCATCCGGGCTGACCTTTCACTTGCACACACTCCGATGTGCCACCAATTGTCGAAAGGTCACATTTCCCATTAAGGCCCCATAAAAGAGGGCCAGCACGTGGCCCTTGAGAAGTTGCCCATGGATGAGATCAGACTACAGACTACAGACACTTGCCCTTTACATCCTCAATCGGACGCACGCAATCATTATATATCATGTGCCCGTGAGAGGCCACATTCTCTGCCGTAGGAAATACACTCGGGAACGTCAGCAGAGATGAGCGTAATGATCGATAAGCTGCCATTCATCCGCTGCTGGACGAAGGAAGGTCCGCTCTTCACGCCATCATCGTCCCTCGCGATGGCAAGATGCCATAATTTGTCTCAATCCTGCGCACGATTTGACCTCACCGCGGAGGTCTCCTCTTGAGCGCGTTTTCTCCTTTGGATAGCATTTCGCTACAAGTCCTGCCCATCGACAATCGTTCATTTTCGCCACAACGTGTTCTGCCCATTGCCGCTTATACAACGTGACAGTTAACATCTCAATAAACGCATTTGTTGACAAATGTATTCCCTTACTGCCTTTCACTGCAATTCCAAGCATAGCACAATTTTTTCTTCCCGATATTGTCAGTGTCTTTGTCAATGTTTCACATAGCCTAAGCATCTGCACAGGTTGACATTGTCTTTTGTAGACACAATAGCCAATTAGGTTTCAATGTCAAATTCCATGAAAATATATATATACATCAAACTGTTTGTTTATCTTATTTAGTCGGTTTTTTTTACCCTAATCCACTTTCAATAAGTAACAGAGGTATATATACGCACAATATATACAGTATACATATTGAGTTATGGGCACTTTTGCCATAGTACATATGTACTTGTGGAATGTGTCTATTTTGGTGTATTAAGATCTGTATAATTGCCAGAAATGGTAAAAACCTTTTCTGTTCTTTAGTATACATATTGGATGATATTCATCACTTGCAACTTGGTTTACTTAAATATAATCATCTCATCTCATTATCTGAAACCGCTTAATCCTATATAGGGTCACGGTGAAGCCGGAGCCTATCCCGGAAACATAGGGCGTAAGGCAGGAATGCACCCGACGACGGGACGCCGGTCCATCGCCAGGCATTGCGGGACAATTTTAGTCTGCGAGCCAATCAACCTATCCAGGAGCATGCTTTTGGACTGTGGGAGGAAACCGGAGTACCCGGCGAAAACCCACGCGGACACGGGGAGAGCATGCAAACTCCACACAGAAAGGCACCGGAGCCGAGAGACTCGAACCCGGGACCTTCTTGCTGTGAGGCGTCAGCGCTAACCACTGCGCCACCGCGCCGCCCTATAATCACTGTATCTTAAATGCATTGATTGGCCAACGTATGTATGTATTATGATTGCAGACCTACAAAGATAAAAATTCCCCGATGTAGCGTTAACCAACTTTTGGGGCGGATGCTTTTAGTTAGCACCTGTAACCACACATAGATAATACACACTGACCCACACTGTGACACAGACGCCACAACACACCATGACACACCATGACATACCATCACGCACACAACACACCATGACACATCATGACACCCCATCACGCACACAACACACACACACATGGCACACAACGCACACACACATCAATACGCACACAACACACACACAATGACATACCAACACGCGGACCACACACGCACACACCATGACACACCATCATATACACTATGACACACCATGACACACCATCACGCCACAACACACCATCACACATCATGACACCATCACGCACACAACACATCATGACACACCATCACGCACACAACACACCATGACACACCATCACGCCACAACACACCATAACACATCATGACACACCATCACGCACACAACACACACACACACCATGGCACACAACGCACGCACAGATCAATACGCACACAACACACACACAATGACACACCAACACGCGGACCACACACGCACACACTAACACACACACTATGACACACCAACACACCCAGAACACACACACACACAGCATGACACACGAACACGCACACAACACACAACAACAACCGCTATTCGCCACTAAGTGGCGGTGACGCCACTACAGCGCCTGTGCCAGGCCATGTGCACCTTGAAGCCGCGTGAAATGTCGAAGGCTCGCCGACGAGGTATAGGGACAGACCCAGGTGTTATGGGTTTCCTGACTGAGATTATTGGCAGATGCACCACCTATGCTCCCGACTGTGGCAACTTGCTGTCCATTAGCCACCCGACGCTCCGCTCGTTGTTGTGAGCGGCGCTCCTCTGCCCTCGGTTGTTGTTGGAGGGCGACTGCCTCCAACTGCCCCGTAGCGTCCTTCAAAATCCTTCTCCACAGAGACCTATCTTGATACCGCTGGTAAAAGTCTTCAGCAGGTCCTCTCAGTTCCAGGTCCTCATGTGCCACAATGTTGTGTGGATGTGCCGATGACGGAACAGCGTGATTATGTGTTCATGAGCTGCACAGAAGTCTAGCAGCCTCCTACTGTTGTTATTGAGCTGATAGGGTCAAAGCCTTTCAATCATTCCAGCCAAGATGTCTGCATCATGACCCACCCAGGCATTAAAGTCACCTAGCAGGATGACTCTATCCCGAGGGGCCACTTTAGCCAACACCAGGGACAGGAGGTCATAGAAGGCATCTGACTCATCGGCCTTGCCTGCATCCCTCTACTGATGTTCATCTTCAGTGGGGGCATAAGTCACAACTACCACCATCCCTCGCCTCCCATTTATAGGGAGGCGAGCCCACAGTAGCATGGAGCTCGCAGGTTTCTACACCTCACCGCCACCCTTCAATCCCCCTTCACTTTTTTTTATTCAGAAGAAGAGCCAGTCCCTAGTGCTTGGCTATTTCCTGTCCCGAGTGGAGGATCGCCCATCCCTCCTGATGCCTGGAGCTCGAACCAATCCACCGGGATTTCTGTATTCCACAGAGGTCTGGGCAGTACCGGTTCAGCTCCCGACAGAGGAGTGGAAACCTCTCCTCTTCAACGAGCGTTCGGACATTCCACGTGACCACACGCAGTAGCTTTTTGATGTTTCTGGAGGAACCCCGGGGTGGGTATTCAGTCTCCTGTCTGCCAAATGTGGTTTGGTCAAGGAACGGTCATAAACACCTGTCCCCCCCCGGGCCACCGGCACAAGCTTGAGTTTAACGTTTTCTTTTTTGTGTGGTCTCGTGGTAATTAACTTGAAGGTGAGGTGGTTACCAGTCCCCTGCCCCTGTCCAGAGCCCCCGTGGCCACTGTAGAGGCTGTGAGAGCAGCCACCGCAGCGTTACCGACCGGCATCACGATGAGAAGGGGTGTTATTTTTGCCAGCCACATACACACACACACCATGACACACCAACACGCACACGACACACACATGTACCACGACACACCAACACGCACACAACAATTGGCACACATCTCCAGAGCACTGGTGCCAGGCAAGGTGTACTTTGATGCGCTTTAACTCCTTCTCAAAGTAAACATCAGCGATTAATCAGCAACATCAGCAAGCAGACACGGATAGGCGCCGATTATTAGCGCAGAGGTTGGAGTGTGGGGGGTATTTGTATATTTATGTAACGAAATTTGCACAACTTTATTCGCACTGGGTTCGAATTCATTATCCTGGGAAATACAGTTAATTGCGAAAAAAAAAAAACCGCTGAAAGGATGATTAAACCGAAATTCGTAAATACGGAACTGACGTTTTTTTCTGACGGGCGAAAAAAAAAGGCGCCTTCGCTAAACCGAATACAACGATTTGAATATACAGGGTAATGATTACAAGTGTGTAATGTCTGGCTATTGCAATGAAGTAATTGCTCTAATAGATTCAATTTGTTGTTGGCGAATCTTCAGTTGTAATTTTGCTGTAGTGCGTAGGTACGCGCAACGGAAACTACAACACGATCGTCAAAGAAGCTCCGAAATAAAGGCAAACAATAAAACAATAAGCGACGACGTTTCGGCAAATGATCCCAGCCAATAACAACAGAAAAATTGATCCAACGCTGTGATTGCACCTTTGCTTGATTCATAGCGCGTAACAGCTCACAGCTCGCACGCTCGCTGCATCGCCGGAACCCCGCATCCAGAGCTTGCAAACTCACTCGGTGATGAACATCTCTCACAGCATCGCCTCTTGCTCACTCACCTTCTCCAGCAACAAAGAGGCACGCCATGGCCAACCACAGATACCACAGTGACCGCAGGAATCGTCTACCCATCCCTTACGCTCGACAGCCGCGGACGTTGTGATTTGTCGGTTGGAGTCGGGTGCCTGGCGGGTTGGCGGTTCGGGGAGGCTGGGAAAGGCACGTGTCCGTGACCATTGCGGGTAATAATGAGGGCTCCCGCACCTTGGAGGGACACAAGTCCGATTTACTTGAGTAATGTCCATCGGCCAGCCTGCACAGACGTTCTATTCTGACCGCGGGACACGGGGCACATGGCGGGTTTGCAACCAGTGGCTCAGTGAGATACGCTGTCTCCTCACAGCCGATGAACCCGGGTTCGAGTCCTGGCTCGGGTGCCTTTCTGTGTGGAGTTTGCGTGTTTTCTTACTTCCCGTGTCCGCGTGGGATTTCGTCGGGTAATTCCGGTTTTCTCCTACCGTCCAAAGACACACTGCTGCCTCGGTTAATTGGCCTGCTGAGAAAATTGCCTACCATATAATTGTAATGATGTAGGTTTTCACGGCTCGATGCATGATGCTTCGGAAAGCTGCTCTCTCGGGACAGCCGCGTCGATGGCTCTCTCTCCCCTCCTCGCGACGTTTCGCCTCACACTTTAGAGGCATCCTCAGGCCCATAAGGATGCCTCTGAGGATGCCTCTAGCGTGTCAGGCGAAACGTCGTGAGGAGAGGAGAGGGAGCCATCGACGCGGCTGTCCCGAGAGAGCAACTTTTCGAAGCAATTACCATATAATTGTCCCCTGCGATAAACTTGCGTCACAGCTTGGGTATTCCCCCGCCTTGAGCCCTCTGTTGGTCGCGATAGGCTCCACCCTCCCCGCGACCCTGTGCAGGTTTAAGGGGGTATTGATAATGAATGAATGATAATATGATGAACAGGGTTCCCGGGTTCGAATCTCTCGGCTCGGGTGCCTTTCTGTGTGGAGTTTGTATGCTCTCCCCGTGTCCGCGTGGGTTTTCGCCGAGCACTCCGGTTTCCTCCCACAGTCCAAAAAGCATGCTGCTACATAGGTTGATTGGCTCGCAGGCTAAATTGCCCCGCAGTGCCGGCGATGGACTGGCCTCACATCGTCGGTATATCGCTGCCTTGCGCCCTGTGTCTGCCGGGATAGGCTCCGGCTTCACCGTGACCCTGTATAGGACTAAGCGGTTTCAGACAATGAGATGAGATGATGAACAGGCAGGCGTGGTCATTCCGATGAGTGGTGCCGCCACCTGCTGCACTCAGTGGACTGTGGGAAGAAATCGGAGTACCCTGCGAACACCCACGCAGACACGGGAAGAACACGCAAACTCAACGGTGGACTCCCGAGCCGGGAATCGAACGCGGGATTCTTGCTGTGAAGCGGCGGCGTTACTCAGCATGCCACCGTGCCACCCTGATTAGCGATCATGATTGATGATGATGTTGTGAATCATACAATAAGCGGGTGCTTCTAATAATTAAACATCTGTTGCTGATCATGGTGATGCTGCTGCTGTTGATGAAGCTGCCGGAAAGAACGCACATTATTTACCTCTGTGTCACGCGACCTGATGTACATCATATCATCACATGACGCGCGTGATATTTCACATAACACAGTTTATTGGTTTTACGCGACACGGTAAATTAATATTGTTATATTCTTGTCATGTTTATACCATAACCAGAAACAGCACAATGGTCAAATATGCTTTTGAATGTTTTTTTTTTAATGTTCGTCTATGTACATTTACATTCCGCAAAAAATACACATCTCGTTTAATAATGTATATGTTTGTATGTACAGGCTTGCGACGGGAGCGGGTTGCGTGGCAAGCGGATAAGGATGATGATGATGATGGAATGAAGAACATTGGCGCAAAAAAAAAGAGTCTGAATGTTCACGCACTTATTCAACGGTACCAGTATCTCTAGGCAGTCGCACGTGTATGTCTGCGGTTATAAGCTCACACTCAGCCAGTCGAGATATGTATATCACGATATCAGTCACATATCCCACAGCGTTGGAAGTCTCGATGTCAATGTCGCTTTAATTCGTTTAAGTAATTGTTACTGGCCAATTATCGTTATTATACCCCTTCAGGCCCGGCGATGGACCGGCGTCCCGTCGTCGGGTGTATTCCTGCCTTACGCCCTATGTTTCCGGGATAGGCTCCGGCTTCACCGTGACCCTATATAGGATTAAGCGGTTTCAGATAATGAGATGAGAGATACCCCTTCAGCTACGGGTTGCAACTATGAAGCTATTCCGGATTTGACGATTGATTAAAAAATTGCTCTTTCGGAATAGCTGTCGAGCGCTCCTCCTCTCTCCTTCGCGACGTTTCGCCTCCCACGTTCAAGGCATTGTAAGGCGTCACGTGATCGGGTTCTTGTGACTGAATGACCTCTGTGTCACTGTGTTGTATTATATATGTGTCTTTCGGCGTCCCTATTGATCTCTCTGTTTGTGCCAATTTAACTGAATCTGATCGCACCCCTAGTTTATCAATAATTTATAACTACATTCCTACGTCATTGATGTCTGCGAGCTGTTTGAGGGGGTGGGGTTAATTTTGATGTGAAGTCGTTAATTCCATATTCCCAGATTAGTTTTTTTTTTTACGGAACTTGTTAAACGGAGGCGTCACGGTGGCCCAGTGGGTAGCGCTGTCGCCTCACAGCAAGAAGGTCCCGGGTTTCTGTGTGGAATTTGCATGTTTTCGCCAGGCACTCCGGTTTCCTCCCACAGTCCAAAAAACATGCTACTGCATAGCTTATTTGGCATGCAGACTAAATTGCCCGCAGTGCCCGGCGATGGACTGGCGTCCGATCGTGGGTATATCCCTGCCTTGCGCTCTGTGTTTGCCGGGATAGGCTCCGACTCACCGCGACCCTGTACAGGACTAAGTGGTTTCTGACAATGAGATGAGATGAGGCACTTGTTAAACATCTCCCCGTGTGCGGTCGCTGGTCAATCGATGTAGAGTATCGGCCAATCCGGGACGAGTGGCAACCCTACCTCGAACAGGAATAAAAACAAATGACTTGTGAAGTTCTGCAACTGTAGTGTGACACGTGTTATTCATTATCAATACCCGCTTAATCCTATACAGGGTGGTGGGGGACTGGAGTCTATCCCGGCCAACAGAGGGCGCATGCCGGGGGAATACCCAGGATGTGACGCCTGTACATCGCACGGCACACTTTTTGGGGCAATTTACTCAGCGGGCCAATTAACTTGGGCAGCAGCGTGTCTTTGAACGGTGGGAGGAAACCGGAGTACCCGATGAAAATCCACGCGGGCACGAGGAGAGAGAACTCACAAACTCCGCACAGAAAGGCACCCGAGCCGGGACTCGAACCCGGGTCGTCCTTGCTGTGAGGCGAAAGCGCTACTCACTGCGCCACCACCGGCCGCCCTGGTGATATCCACGTCACGTTCAAATGAACAGCGTTCGTGTGTCTCGTTTGACTCTAGAGTCTGTCTATTCGAGGGATCTGTGTACTGTATATGTGGAGCGGTAGCGTAGTGGTTAGCGAGCCCTGCTACCAACACGGGAATGTAACCCGAGTTCAAATCCCACACACGGCCAACATCGGTGATAAATATTTGAATCGGTCCGGTGCCTCTCAGCCTTAATCGAGCAACCAAAGCAGCGTTAAAGCATCAGTAACGGGAGACTTCCTTAATAGGTGCTCGCTAACAGCCTTTTCCCCAATAGTCCGGTTAATACTAGACGCGCTCAGATGCCATGCCTGACACAGAAAGCCGCTATAATGAGGTGTCCTCTCTGCGCTCCGCAGAGATGCGCAATGGGCAGCGGATGTGAGCGCTTGACTCGTATTCGCAGTGAGAAGAAAGCGTGTGAGCTTGAGAGAGAGTGACCCTATAATACAAAATAATTAAATATCGCCAACGTTTGCTCCCGCGAGTGGCGAAGCGAGAGGTAAAGGCGTGCGTGATGTATGCACCCACGTTCTTATAGCGCGGTCGAATTATTCCATTGCACCACAACAGCCGACTTCCCACATTGACGAGTCGATGATGATAAACTAATCCTTCAGCCATTGGTCCAAGTAACACTTTAGGTATTAATAATAATATTTGCATTTCTAAAACGCTTTTCATCAGAGGGTCACAAAGCGCTGCGACATTTTTATTCCACCTTGATTTTTTTTTTTGGGGNNNTAGAGTGGATGCATAATACGTCTGGGCAGCAGTTGGATTTAGCGGTAGATGTGCACGTGGATGGAAAACGTGGTGATGACGATGTGGAGCGGAGGAAAGAAAGCTCCAGAAGCCCTAGGACTCACGACTGAGAGCCGAGTACCCAACACAACCCACGACCTGGAACCAAGAATCAAGGAGTTTGCGACTTAGGGACATTGATTGCAAGAGCGAGTGAACCCAAGTCCTGCAAATCATATCTTAGATAGGACCTTAAGACCTAGACTACAGGACCGGGGACCGCAGGAACCCAGCGACCTCAATCTCTCACATCCAGTCGAGGCTCTCTGCAGACGTTCGCCTATTTCCTCCGACCGATGCGGGCCATGAGCTTGGCGTTGTGCGCCGCCTTGGAGCGCGTGTCGTTTGCCTTGGCATGGTCGATGAGGATGCTCAAGATGTTGGTGGGAACGTCCAGGGACAGCGCGAACTTGGCGCCGCCCTTGCCGGCCCTCTTGCCCTGGAGGTGCGCGTTGGTCCTCCTCCCCTGCCACTGGGCCGTGCTCCACGACCCTCCAGCGCGCAGCCCCAGCTCCTGATCCTCCATCTCGTTCTCCTCTTCATCCCTCTCCTCCTCTTCGCCGTAATCGCTCTCCGGGACCCCGCCGCCGGTACTCTGGATGGCGCGCAACTTGTGGTTATAGCCGAACGCGGCGAGAATGCGGCCCAGTTCCCCGGGCAGCAGAAAGGGGCCCTCCAGCCCCGGGTCCACGGGACCAG
This sequence comes from Mordacia mordax, assembly GCA_036362905.1. NCBI lineage: Eukaryota > Metazoa > Chordata > Hyperoartia > Petromyzontiformes > Petromyzontidae > Mordacia > Mordacia mordax. Next base: position 5,298,036 of record JAZEWT010000003.1, read on the forward strand.
AGTTAGCGCCCCGACACAGCAGGAGCAGGAGGAACCAACGGCAGCACGTGGGAGGCATCGCGCGAGTTGTGGGAGGCTCGGCTCCGCCTGCGCCAGGGAGACACGGGGCATGGGGGGCATGGGTGGGCGTGGGGGGCATGGGTGGGCGTAGAAGGTACGGGTGGGCGTGGAGGGCATAGTGATCAGAAGATGTTTTGGTGAAGCTTTGGGGTTGAGCGTGGCAAGTGGGGTAACTTTAGTGCCCCTAACCCTGAGAGTTAGAATCCAGTAACAAGATCTGGGGCGGTCTAAGTGAATCTGGAGCCCAAGGTTAAATACAATGATGACCCGCCCTCCCCCCCCGACACACTGATAAAGAGTACTGAATCCTCCCAATACTGTTGAAACAATGAGCTTCAATTTTCACCTAATATTCAAACGGTTTATATTAACAGAACACCGAGCCGTAAACATGTATTACTGTGTACACACCTAGCAAATTGTGAGACTGTTGTAGACATCGTTGTGCCAAACATCGCTCGGCCAGAAGGCCCCCCTCCCCCAAACCCCAACGTGCATTTACCTAGGTTGTCCCATGGTTAAGCCGCGAGTGACTTAGACTCTAGTGCTCAAGCCAACACACGGACGCTAAGGACTCATAGGAAAAACCAGGATTTGTAACTTTTCTGACCAGGTCCCGAAGACAAGCCAAGACGCGGCCACCTGCAACCCAGGTCAACTCCACAGAGTAAGGTGGCCTCCTGCTTGGCTGTTGTCTATCCACTCGCGTACAATGCGCAACCCTTTTGCCAATGGGGAGACTAGAGCTACAGTACAATATTGGATGTTGTTGTGTTGCCCTCTGGCGGCAGGCTGTCTATGCTGCGGTAACATCTACACCCCACAAAATGCGCGTCCTCCCTGAGCCTGTTCGATTTCCGGCTTGGGCGCTTTTCTGCGTAGGGTTTGTGCTATTCTCCTCCCTGTTCCGCGTGGGTTTCCTCCGCATTCTCCCATTTCCTCCCACAACTTAAAAAAACGCGCTCCTCAATTAAGTGGCCGATGGCATCGTAATGCACAGGAAGTACTGTCTGGCGGGTTGGCGCTGGCTGACCGCCTGGCTGACTCCCCCCCCTCCCTCCCCCCGTGCGCGGTGGGTGCCCATTGACCAGCAAGACCGGGCGCATAGCGGCAGGGTGGCGCAGCGGTAACATATGCGTCTCATATAAAGAAGGTCCTGCCCTAGGCGGTTCGATTCCCGCCTCGGGCGCCTTTCTGTGTACGGTTTGTGTGTGTTCTCTGCCTGGGTTTCCACCGAGATCGTGGCAAAAAAAAACAATTTTACTTAATTGACCGATGACATCATGACAGATGGGACGCGGCGTTTCGCAAATATTGGCGCCGGCTAAGCGTGTGGCTGCCTTCCTCGCGTCTCTTGAGCCGTTCTCTGTTGGAACGAATTTCCTTCCATATTGAAGGCAGACTGCGATCGGCCACAAATTCCAATGTTATTTAAAATAAAATAATATTGGAGATTGTTTATGGATGGGTCAGATGGCTAATGGAGGTAGGTTTATCATAGCAGTAGCAGTTTGTTGGAGTCGTCACCGCTGATGGGACCATTTATTTAAAGTTGAGTCTCCGCTCTCAATAATTACTTCATTATTTAATATCAAAGACAAGTGCGGTGTCAGTCAGTCAGTGTCATTACCCGCTTAATCCTGTCCAGGGTCGCGCGGGGGGGGGGGGGAGCCTACCCCGGCAGACACAGGGCGCAAGGCGGGGCTATATCCAGGATGTGGCGCCAGTACATCGCAGCTTCCTATTTTGGGAGCAAGTTTCTCCGCAGACCAATTAACCTAGGCAGTAACGTATCTTTGGATCGGTGGGAGGAAACCGGAGTATCTGGCGAAAACTCACGCGGACACGAGGAGAGAGAAAGGCACCCGAGCCGGCAATCGAACCCAGGGCCTTCTTGTTGTGAGGCAGCAGCGCTATTCACTGCGCCACCGCGCCGCCCCAAGAGAATGTGTGCGTGTGTGAAACGCTCTTTGAACCGCTCCAGAGTGATAACCGTTTAGCCCATCGTCCTCAAAACGTAGGCTCAGTCGCTCTTTCGAGGGTACATTTTTTTCTCCAAAATGTTGGGTCCTATCTGACTTCGGGAACTACCATCCTGGTAACACGGTGCCTTCGACCTGGAGAGACGATTATTTTGTTTGTCTTACCTCATCTCATTATCTGAAACCGCTTAATCCTATATAGGGTCACGGTGAGCCGGAGCCTATCC
>JAZEWT010000003.1:5335468-5353390 GCA_036362905.1 Mordacia mordax
GGGGGGTGCAGAGCCTTTCCTGGCAGACAGAGGGCGCCAGGCGGGGCTATACCTAGGATGTGACGCCAATACATAGCAAGGTACTCGGGGCAATTTACTCAGCAGGTGAATTAACAAAAGCAGCAACCTGTTTTTGCACGGTGGGAAGAAACCGGGTTACCCAGCAAAAACCCACGCAGACATAGGCAGAGAACACGCAAACTCCACACAGAAAGGCACCCGAGCGGGAAATCGAATGCGAGACCTTCTCGCTGTGAGGCGACAGCGCTGCCGTCTGCGCCACTGTGCCGCCCGAGATAAGGTATGCGATGTGTTAATTCCGGCTCGTTGAGACTCTGCTAAAAATGTTTAAGCCTGAGAAGTCTGCTCGTCGGAAGCATACCCGACCACCCCCACCACCCAGAACCTTTCCCCAACCGCCTCTCTGTTTATAATACATATATTTGGTCGTGACGTACATCGGTGCAGGTGGGCTATTTTTATAATCAAACTGCCGACAAGAAGTACATTTTAATAAGGGCTCGTGAGTGGGAAACAAAGGAGGTGGTGGTGATCTCAACTTGCGGTCTTTGCACGGAACCACCTGCTGTTCCACAGGGTGGTCCACATGTTTTGAGACCCCCATTTAATTCGTCTAACACTTAATGTTTGCGCGCGATGTAACGTCATCCTTTTGAAAAAAAGGGTGCAGATTTGATTTCCGTAGCTGTTCGTTTGGAATAGCCACGTCGAGTGTTCCTTCACTCTCCTTGGCGACGTTTCGCCTCTCATGTTGGAGGCATCGTAAGGTGCTTATGAATTCGGAATGAAACGCTTGGCACGGCTATCCTGAAATAATAGCTATGGAGAGCAATCCTTATACATTGAGCCATGACAAACCGACATCAATGCATAAGTGAGGATTATTTAATATAGAAATAAATGAAAAAGGATTTTTGTTTGTAGTATTCAAATGGAGGTCACAATATATCTGGATCACGCAGTTCGAGGGACTAACGCAGCCCTGCAATATGCGAGGCAGGCTTTGTGTTAGTTCCGAGCCTCTCGTTAAGGCGCCAACAACGTGTCAGAGAGTGCGGGTTCCCTGCTAACGGAGAATGTTTAGACATTGATATTGGACTGTTTGTCTCTCGGTGATGTGTACGTTTGCCGACACATTGTGTTTGCCATCACACTACGACAAAGGGAAACGTTCAGAGCATTTTCCAAAAAATGTTAAAACTATTGCGTACGGGAAATGAAGGCGTTTCCCCTTCCCCAGTTGAGAATCAGACTCCCCAGTGGCGATGTCGAAACACCACACCAGGTATTCATTTAAGGCTGACTCGACCTAGTTGAAACCCAGGACTGGTTACAATATTTGCTACTACTGTGTTATGACCGTGAGCGGAGAGCAAACTCGGGTTGCCGGGATCGATGCATGGTGTGCTAACCGCTGTCCCACAGCTCCCCACAACAGAATGTTCAGCGTGCATATCCCCCCCCCCCCGAGGTCAAGCGGTATTTCTGCACATTATGCGGGGTCTAAATATACGGTACTGGATGGCTAGCACACGCACAAGTAAAAAGACGTGAATTTGAGTGCGGATTTGAATAAAAATAATAAAATCAACCCCACTTGTGCAAATAGCACAGGCGTCATTTCATAGCAGCTATGCCTATCTAGAAAGTAGAGCTCGTTATCTGGCGGGTAAGTCACGCACCCGGAATAATTCGTTGGAAAATAGAGGTCTAACGAATTGAGAAACTAGCGGTGTAACGCAGAGATAGCACCACTTAGCAGAGCTGAATTGGGGATTAAATGCAACGGCGATGGGAAGCAAATAATGACCCTTTTCCAAGATAATTACACGGTGACGCCGTGAGGAGGCGAAACCTGAACGAGTGACAAAGGAGAGGCGAGCGAACTAATAACGGGAATTAATTTTCCACGACGTTGTGGATACCGGACAGCTTAACACCTCGTGATGACCGTCGCACTCTCCAAACGGCCGCTCGTCCGCTTTTGAAAAATAAACCTCCGGTTCCGTCTCGAATTTTGCGTAAAAAAAAAAAATACCCACACACGAAAAAAAATCAATTCCAATTTTAAGTCCACCTTGTTTATTTCGGTGCCTGGGTCTCAAAATGATGCTGCAGCCCAATCATTTTGGGGGAACCCCCCCACAACCAATGGCTTCCTTTAATGTTTGCATGATCAGGCCAGAATAAAAATAAAGAGTTGCTCTCATCCGCGTGGCTTCTCAAAATCGCCACCCCACACCGACGCGGGTTAAGAAACAAAACAAAAAACCCAGTCTCGGATCGGAGACGCCAAGGAAGTTATGGCCGCTGTCCGTTTGTCAGAATTATTGCGCATTTGTCACGGAGTCCTGCGACGCTGTTAATTGGACAAAATGATTCGTGCCGAACCCCTGTTGCTAATAATAGGGAGCGTGGGAAGAGAACTCTTGCGTGTGGAAATGGCAGAAAGGGCCCTGCGGTGTCACATGCCCTTTGTTTAACAGCTGAGAGACTTATTAAAGTCACTAAATTAAGCTTGGGTCGCACGCGAGGTTGGGAGAATGGGCAAGGTGCCACATGGAAATGTGACTCCATTGAAATGATGTCATTATATTTGTTTCAAAGCGTCCTTTCACTGAGTTAATTTGTTTTAATTCGAGCCATCCCACGGCAAGTGTCTGTAAGAGTCATTAATCCATTACCCTTTTCTCGCCACCGATACCTGACGAGAGAGGGCCCAATAAAACTCCGTGAATTACAAGTGCCAACTTCATGGCCGTCGTGAATGAGAAACGAAATTTGTTTAAAATGTGACGGTTCTTACCTTGGTGGTATGCTGGTAACTTATTATGAAATAGGTTTCCCATAATTATAAAGCAGTGCTCATCACTAAACTCATTTAAACACTCTCTGTCGTGGATGATGGTGGCGTGGAGAGTAGCGCTGCCACCTCAAAGCATGAAGGACCCGGGTTCGATTCCCGGTTCAGGTGGTTTGCTGTGTGGGGTTTGCATGCACTGCCCTTGTTTGCATGGGCTTTTTTTTATTCCAAGTACTCCGGTTGCCTCCTGCAGTCCAAACACATGCTGCCCAGGTTAATTATCCTCAATAACTTTTCTCTGGTGCCCTGAGATGCTGTAACTTACTTACCTCTCCCCACCGGACAACTGTTAAAAAAAGCCGCATAGCTCAACAGTTTGCTTCCAGCTTAAATAAGTGGATTACATTATGACGACAAACTCCAGAGTACACCGCAACACCACTTCCGACGGCGGGGGGAATGGGAGGGAGCATTCAGGAATATATTTTCTGACGTTCAGCCCAAGACAGCGCCAATTAAAATGAAGCCCTGAATGTACATGCATGATGAGCGATGTCGTGCGCCATGGCCTGGTGATGCCATGTGACACGGCGGCAAGCTGCTGTCAAGAAATAACACCACGTGTGTGTTCTTTACAACTCCTGCTTGTGAAAGGTGGGTGAGGTGGGCGCTCACGGCGTGTGCCTCCGCACCTCTGCCAAGATGACAAGACAGAAACTCGGCGCCATCGATTTTTAACCGCCGCGCCCCTGGATGAGTCGCCCGTCTAGGCCAGCCGCGGAACTCTCGAGCGCCCACAAACCGTCCGGCGAGCCGCCTCCGGCTCTCACACCGCCTCGACGTCAGATCTGGCGGCGAGCCGGACGCCGTGACCCTCACCTGCAGACCCTTTTCTGCTCGAACTCCCTTCCTGCCGTCGACTCCAGCGGCGCCCGGCTCTCCCTGCCGCCGGGTAAACGGAACAAGCGGCGCATACAGTACGCCGTGTCGGTTGTGTTTAGCGGACCCGGTTTCCGGTTTTACAGATGATGAAAGAAAGTTTTTTTTACGTTTAATGGCAACAATATTAAGGGTGTTAAGATGTTCAAACGCTGAGTAGACACTGTTTACAAGGCATCAGGTTTGCAAAAACAACACATGCCTGTGGTAAAACACAGCAAATTATACAATTTCATGATCCTTGCAACTGACTGGACAACACCAGAGACAGCCCTCTTTGTGCCCTTGTCTCACCAGTGTTAGACTTGGTTACTGCAATAGAATGTTATTTAATAATAATAACATTTGTATTCTAAAAGCACCTTTCACCCGAGGGTCACAAAGTGCAAATCTCATTCAGAACCACACAGTGGATAGGTATAACATAGCACCATTGAACTCAACGGACTTTACATCGTGTATTAATATCGATGGTGCTCTTACTGATGTGGTTATGATTTTTGCAGCATGTTTTTTTGAATAAAAAAATCACAGGTCGGTGTTCAACTGTGACTTATTGACCTCTTGACCTCTCACCTTTGGTCCAACTGCACCTTGTTGCCCAGGTGCTCCCAGAGTACCCAGCATGCCTCGCTCGCCCTACCAACCCACATACACAAAGATCACCTGTGCAGCCTCTAACAGACTGCTTGGGCAAATGCAGTTAGTGAGAGCTTATTAATGTAGTAATGATAATAATAAGATGCCTTTTCAGAGACCTCAAGGCGCTGAACGCCATAACATAAAGCAATACCAGTAATATTAATAAATACCATTCATAACGTGTGGCACATATTTATTTAATGTCGAAGGTATTCATTCGAAGAGAGAACAACTGTGAGGAGTGAGGAAACCGTAGAGAGGCAGGGAGGGGGTCAGGCAGTAATGTGGTTAGCCGACGGCAACATTTGCCAATAAATCAATGAGTGCTTATTATTTTTGTTTGCGGGAGGAAGCCAGAGAACTCAGAGGAAACTCACGCAGATCAGGGGGAGAGAACGCATAAACTCCACACAGTAAGGTGCCCGAGATGAGCATCGAATTGCCTCAAGCAGGACTATCTGTGAGGCGCAGATGTTACCGCAGGACTAACATCAAATATAAATGAAAGCAGTCAGGAATTCAAAGCTCTGCGATATAAGTGACTTTTTTTTTAAACTCCTCGGTGTGACTAGCACCAAGCCTGGCCACCTTGGTTTCCCTTGTGTTTATGTTTCCTGGGCCGTGATGGCCTGGCTCTAGGGGGATAGCCCTACCACACGGAGCCTACCGATTGGTCAACTGGAGGTGAACACATTAATGCCACTGTGTGGACGGGAGTGAGTCGGGTGAGTGGGGTGATTCAGGAAACTTGCACCCTTATTTCAGCTGCCAGGCTTGGAGATCGAACTGAACCGGCCACCTCCGGAGGCAAATCTGAGTGCGACGATAAAATCTTACCCTCTCTCCTCTTTCCCCCATCGGACCACGGCCTCCGGCAACTCCAGGGTCTCCCTGTGTGGTGAATGAGATGGGGACAGGACGGGGTTAATGGGCCTCTCCGAGAGCGACTCCGCAGAGATAGACTCCGGTGACGCGGTGCAGGCGCCACAACGGTGACCCGATACGAACCTTGGCTCCCTTGGATCCATCATCACCGCAACGCCCCTTGAGGCCCACCTCGCCCTGCCAACAGAGATCGCGGAGAATCAGCCCCCACGCCGGCGCTCCGGGCGTTCGCGCCACGGCGCACGGTCAGCGTGAGAACGCACGTCCGACACCGATTCGAGCAGCGGGTCACCGGTCCACCAGTCCAGCCCCGGACCCGAGCGTACGAGCAAGGAGGCCGAGGCGTCACTGCAGAGCGAGATCGAGGGACCTCTCCGCGAGGAAATGCGGCGCACGGCGCTCGCTGTTCAGTCCCAACAGCACGCCGGTGCACTGGACAGCTCGTCGTGTTCCGCGGACGCCGTGGCAGAGCGCGCGCGCGCTCAGGGTTCACCGCTCACCTGTTCACCCTTTTCGGCGAAGGCTCCGTGCTCGCCCTTGATGCCCTTGAACCCAGCTCGTCCCCGCAGACCTGGGGTTCCCTGGGTGGAGCGCGGCGGTGGGAAGGACATACAGAGTGTGCCGGCGTCGCATCGTGGGATTGAGAAATCATCCCGACCTCTCGCTGGGGTGGGCAACCAATTCGTGATGGAGAATGGTCCATGGAAGCGGACATCACAGAACTACCACAGAGCTGCCTGCGCTCATCTGCCCACGGTCGCTATGCAGGTTACTTCTCATCCAGTCGATGGATTTGCACGAACACTGAAGGCCGATGTGATAGTGTACGTACGGTGCATATGTTTATATGTACAACGTGCACTGCAACTTGATTGGTGCATGCGGCGCTTGTCGAGAGTGTGTGACGAGTGTGGCGCTTGCAGTGTTTGCGGTGTGTGTGGTGTGAGCAGTGCGTGTGCGTGGTGGTACTTGTGGTGTGCATGCGGTGCATGCAGTGCGGTGGGTAACACCGTGACTGTGAAACGGAACAACTCACAGCGGCGCCCGGCATTCCCAGCTCTCCCAGTTCACCCTGCCGAAAATCATAAACAAGCTATGAGCAGTCTTTCTTCTAAAATAACCGGGATCTGTATGAACGTCATTTCAGGCAGGGGCCAATGTCATATCACAGGCTGTATAGACTCCACATCAGGCCGAGTGAAAACACATCGCCATAAAACATTGCGATCGAAAATGTTGCGGACGTGTGGGGCCTTTGTTTACCTTCACACCGCTGACCCCCACGGAGCCAGGAAGTCCTCGCCCACCCTTGTCACCCGCCTGCCCCTTGCTTCCCTGCGGATGGCGGTGTCGGCCATTACCAGGCATGTTGGCGGTTGTTTACTTTGGAAGTGATTACAAGTGTGCCCGGTATTTAATCTTTTAAAAACATCTTTGCAAGCAACGTGACTTTGGAAAACCGTGCGTAAAAACATGAAGTTGGCAATAAAAAGCAGTCTTAAGATCAATCATTCGAAAGCAAAACAGTAAACAACTTATTAACTGGATACACATTTCAAAAAACTTTTTTCGCAAAGGTTCTGTACAGAGCGGCAAGATCTTTTTTGAAGAAGCTGAGGATGCCTCTAACGTGTGAGGCGAAACGTCGTGATGGAGGTAGAGGAAGCGATCGACGCGGCTGTCCCGAGAGAGCAGCTTTTCAAAGCGATCATCAAAGGGAAGGAGGTGTTGAGAAACTCAAAGCTTGAGATCTGTGCAGGGCCACTCAAGTGGGTGCATCTGGTGTTTGTGAAACTTGTATCGTGCACGGGCTTTAGTGAAGATGCTATTGCATTTCCTACTTGAGACAATGAAAAAAGACAAAGATCCCTTGTAGAGACTTAAGAGACCGTAGGGTAAAGTGAGGTTAGCGAGCACCTATTCAAACCTATGCGGCACACGAGGGGTTGGTGGGCAGCACCATGTTTACATACTGCACTAAGTACTAATTTGAGGCTCGGTCGACCTAAGGGGGGCCCAGGACGGGTTCAGAATATCACCAACTGATGCTGTCCATCAGCGGTAACTGAACTCGGGTTGCCAGCTTTATAGCGCATCACGCTAACCACCGAGCCACAACTATTTGAGACAGCACAGAGACCCGCAAGCTCGCAAGAGACTCGCAGGACATTTAGTATTTGAAACGCTCTCATCGCAGAATCCGCCAAGGCTCCATGTGTTTATGCCTCATATGTTTAAGAGAACATTGCCGACCAAAGTCCACCACAGGACCGGCGCAGAGTTAGCGACTTAAATATTAACGAGTCAAGTTTCAAACTCTGCGCAAGTCCATCTGCCTCCTAACCACCTCCGCTCAATTCGGAGCATTTTATTTTACGAGAGCGCCGGTTAATTTATTGCGCGTCAGTTTTCAAAAAATTAAATAAAAATTGAGACCGGACACTGCCGAGCTCTGAGAATAAATCCAGGCGCATAGCAGAGCACCGCCGCTCAAGGAGCTATCGATCCCATCGGGTTGTGAACGTAAATTCCGCACTCGAGCCTCACTCCCATAGCCAGCCAGGAAAACGCTCGCACACACGTTCAGAGAAACGCATTCACTCAATGCCCACTGGGAAAACTAAATGAGCCAATCAGCAGAAGACAAATAACTGAGGTAAGATATGCCGATGCCCTGGTTGATTGGCCTGTTGAGTAAATTCCCCCGAGTGCCCTGCGATATTTTGGCGTCATAACCTGTGTACAGCCCCGCCTTGTGTCTGCTGGGATAGGATCTGACCGCACGTGACCCTGTGCAGGGTTAAGCGTGTGTTGATGATAATCAACGTGGCTGTGTCGGGTGGATGAGTTGAGGACGAGGAGCATCCCGGAAGATAGAGGGGGCCTCGGGATTGCACAGGGTTCACATGTCACGTCAGAGCACCGGGCCATCGCTGCAGAGCGTCTGGGTTCAATCCTGGATGTCAGCCTCCTGTGATTAAACCGGGTTCTCAAGTACACTTGGGGCGCGTTAGTGATCCCAGCATGGTCACGCAGGACGGCACAAAATACGATTATGTCTACATTAGTGTTTCACTTAATTCTGTTAATTTCCAGCTATGACTACTGAAATATGATTTTGAATGACACGACAAAACACTCTTTGTGGGGCATTTTTTTTACATGTGACCCTAGGGTGTACAGAGGCCTAACGAAGGCACTTAAGGAGTAGGTCCATGACATCATTTTCAGGGACATGCTCGCGCACGGTGCAGTGTGCTTAGCAGCTCGACGTGAACGGCAGCGACGGCCTGCGGGGGCCTTCATCCAGCAGTGGATGACGACGGTGGCAGTGACCCACCTGCGGTCCAATGGCTCCAGCCTCGCCCTTCTCTCCCTTCTTCCCGTCGAGACCTTCAGGGCCTGGGTCACCCTGTGACGAAGAGAATGAGTCAGAATGAAAACTAGAGGTAGGCAAGGTCGGACACAGCCATGCAGCCAGCTGGAGCCAAAATTTGCCAGACGACGGCATCATGTACATCACGATGTTATTGGCCAATTATAATTAATGAGTGGGAATTGTTTTAAGTTGTTGGAGGAGTCTGCAGAACCCAGCGGAAAACCACGCAGAACAGGGGGGGAGAATATATGAACTCCACACAGAAAGGCACCCGAGGTGGGAATTAAACTGCCTCGGGAAGGACCTCCTTCCTGTGAGGCACAAATGTTACCACCGCATCGACTCTCTGCCGCCTAGGTTTGACTGAATCAGCTGAGCGAATGAGCCCAGCGAACCAAGGCTGAGCAAATATATACACGCGTGAAGCAGGTGGGTGAGGGACGTGGGAGATTGAGGTCGATTCCACACGGTGACCGACATTGGTGAGTGAGGTGACTTGAGCACTGACCCTGTCACCCTTGGGTCCTCTCTTGCCGGGCAGTCCAACCCCCACAGCGTCTCCCTGTCCACACAACGGGGAGGTAGGGAGGCATTACTCCGCGCTGTGCACAACTCACATCAGTGAATAATCACGTGGAGGGGGGGTGGGTTGTTGGGGGCGGGTGTCCTGAGGGTCGGGCAGGTTCAACAACGCTGCCTCTGAGAGGTAAAGAGACGGGGGGGGGAACACTCACATCATCGCCCTTTGTTCCAGGACTGCCAGCGCTGCCCTGTAAAGAAAATAAAAGAGGACGTTTCACGACAAGAAAGAGGCAGCCGCAAAGCGGGCGACTTGGTAAACGTGGAGAGCGGCATCAGCGGGGGCTGTCGCTATGGAAATGTATGGTCTCGATGCACGACGAGAAAGATGATGATGATGATGACGTAACACGCAAATTCCACGACTGGTCATGGATGAGACATGGCTATGGGGACGCAAGGAAGCTGCATAGAGGCGAGGGGAAGGTAGCCATGCAGCTGGCCGGTGCCAACATTTGCTAGACACTGAATCCTATATAATGTTATCGACCGACTCATTATTTTTTTATAAGTTGTGGGAGGAAACTGGAGAACTCAGATGGAAGCAACGCAGAACCAGGGTAAAACACACAAACTGCGCACAGAGAGGAGCCTGAGGCAGGAACGGAAGGGCTCTCTTTTCTGTTAGGCGCGAATGTCACCACTGTGCCAACCTGCCGCCCGTGCCGATGATGATAACCTCACCTTCTCTCCCCGGTAACCGTTGCTTCCTTGCAAGCCCTGAACGCAACATGACAGCAGAAGTCCGATCAATCAAACAATCGGGGAACGACGACAACAAAAACATTACGGATAAAATCAAGCCCCAGTCAGATGGTTTCCTCAATTGGAACTCACTGACTCTCCTGCAGGCCCAGCCAGCCCAGGCTTCCCTGGTGCACCCTGGGAAAATAAAATGAAGCGAACGGAATATATTAAAATTAGTTGCTACTCGACTTCATTATTTTTTTGTGGAAAAAATCCATCATTATTTTAGGCAAAATTAAACATGAGAAAATGTTGCTAATTGAAAATATGAGTGTCATTGGGCAAAGAAGGACAAAAAATAATTAATGGAAATTAAAAGAATTAATTACCCGAGCACCGCTTAGACCCATGTCACCCGGAGATCCTGGAGGGCCAACTCCATTCTCACCCTGCAATAATCACACGCACATACTGAGCAACAAGACAAAGATACCCCGGATAGCCCTCACGGACTGCAGGGGCAAGTGCTGTTTACTCAACGCACCAGAGCTTTCTATGGAGCAGAGTTGACTCAGGGGAGTCCCAGGACTGGCTCAGATAATTGCAACTGGTGTTGGCAGTAAGTGGGACTTAAACTCGGGTCAAAGGGTTAATAGTGCAGCTCGCTAACTGCTGCAATGCTGCTCCCCACATAGGACAAACAAGCAGGAACAAGTGTACACACGTACACAGACGTGCATGCGTAAACGCACACAAAAACAATAGCCACGTGAGCGGCTATGGCCGCCATTCACCACTAATGGCCATTGATGTCACCAGAGCATTTATGCCAGGCAAGGTGTACTTTTGAGGCCAAGTTATAGTTGTAGAAAGCTCGCTGATAGCAAGCTGCGGGACAGACCCAGGTGCCACAGATTGACCGACTGAGCCAGGTCTGGCAGATGCAGCAGTCACGCAGACGACACACGTACACTCGCACGCAAAGGCACGCGTACGTGCACACGCAATCCCATCAGAAGCACGAGCCTCTCACGAAGCCGCTAATGTGAGTGGAGAAGCCGGCAGACACAACTGATTGAACCATGTCAGTGCTGCCACTTGCCTTGTCACCCCGCTCCCCAGGGACTCCACGCGAGCCCTTTCGGGAGAAAAAAAGGAAAAGCAAACAAAATAAAGTTCGCCTTCAACGTTTTAATTACAAAGCAGAGAGAGGGTGCGGTGTGAATATTTTAATATGAAGACTGAGGACATAATATTCGCGTGAAAGGAATGGTGAGAGATAGAAATGTGGATAATTGTCTGTGACCAAATCACCAGTGTTGATTTCAGCAAGCCAGGCTTAAGCAAAGCTGGAAATACAGTGAATGTCAAAATCGGTCCATAGTTTGCTAGAGTTAAACCAAAGCGAGAGCAGACAAATTGATCGAAAATAGCATCTGTGGTGTTTTGTTGTTGGCCGATTTAACCGGCTGGTGTTCAGATACAACTCGGCTTGGCCAGGTGCCCCCCCCTCCTCCCCCCCAATGGTGGGGGGTTATGGAGCAGAATTTTACAGCCGGATGCCCCTTCCTGATGCTAACTACCTTTAGTCGGAGTGTGTGCGGATCGCTAACTGTCTGGAATCTCCCCGAGACCTGTTCACCAGGGGGAATGCAAGCAGGAGTGATGACTCCAGACCTGTTCACCAGGGGAACGTGAGGAGGAATTATAGACTCCAGACCTGTTCATCAAGCGGGACGTGAGCAGGAGTGATAGACTCCAGACCTGTTCACCAAGGGGAACGTGAGCAGGAGTGATAGACTCCAGATCTGGTCACCAGACCCTAGCAGGAGTGATAGACTCCATACCTGTTCACCAAGGGATATACTAGCAGGAGTAATAGACTCCAGACCTGTTCACCAGACCCTAGCAGGAGTGATAGACTCCAGACCTGTTCACCAGACCCAGCAGGAGTGATAGACTCCAGACCTGTTCACCAGAGGAACGTGAGCAGGAGTGATAGACTCCAGACCTGTTCACCAAGGGATATACTAGCAGGAGTGATAGACTCCAGACCTGTTCACCAGACCCAGCAGGAGTGATAGACTCCAGACTTGTTCACCAGACCCGAGCAGGAATGTTGGACTCCTGAAGATCCTCGAGAAAGGTAACGTCAGACTATAAACAAAACTAGGATATCTGAATGGAATGTACTATGAAAGGACGGAATGTATCATCACAGTATGGAATGTACCATGACAGGATAGCATTTACTATGATAGGATGGAATTCAGCATAGCAGAATCGAATGTACCATCACAGTATGAAATGTACCATCACAGGATGGAATATACCATCACAGTATGGAATGTACCATCATAGGATGGAATGTACCATCATAGGATATAATTTACTATGATAGGATGGAATTTAGCACAACAGGATGAAATGTACCATCACAGTATAGAATGTACCACACAGGATGGATTGTGCCATTATAGGATGGAATGTACCATACCTAAATGGAATGTACCATAACAGGATGGAATGTACCATCACAGGATGGAATGTACCATGACGGGACGGAATGTACCATAACATAATGGAATGTACCATAACATAATGGGATGTATCATCACAGGACGGACTCTACCATCACAGAAAAACTAAACCTGAGACTACCACAGTATGGTTGTGTGGGAGGGAGAAGTTCAAATCCCACGGATGGAGGGGTAGGAGTTGGAGGGGGGTGGGGGGGGGCTCACCAGACGTCCGGACTGTCCTCGCACTCCGGGCTGCCCTGGGGATCCATTCTTACCCTGGAGTCCCGGCTCCCCCTAGACGTCACACACACGGTGTCAAGTTGTTGGGGAGAGTGCTGTCAGCAATTACCTATGAACGCCAGTACGGTGGTGTGTTACAGGGCTGTGTGGCTGGCATCACACCCAGACGCCTTTCTCTCTCCACGACTGATGTTTGCACAAAGACATAGGTATCCATTTAAGGCCGAGTAGACCTAGTGCACGCACAAAACCAGTTCCAGATATCCGTCGGTGGTGCTGGCTGCGAGCGGGAATCAGAAGTTGGGTCGCTGAGTTTGTAGCGCAGGATACGCACTATACTACCGCTACCCACCTGTCTGTCAGTCACAAAGACAGGCCTTGATAAAGCATCAGGGACTGTACGAGTGAGGTGACCGAGCGGTTTAGAGGTCGGAGCACTGAGCTGGCCCAACTGAGAGCGTGGGTTCTAATCCAAGGGTTTATCAAATGCAGTGAGCTGACAATGTCCTTCCAGACAATGTACGACCGGCCCAGATGAAAGTCCCACGAACCCCGTTCCATCATCGTCCAGAGGCCTCACCCGCTCGCCCGGAGTGCCCCGAGGGCCTGGGTTCCCAGAAAAGCCTCGTGAGCCTGCAGGCCCCACAGGCCCTGGCTTGCCTGGCTGGCCCTCCTCGCCGGTGAGGCCTCGAAGACCGGTGCTGCCCTGTCGGGGTAGCGGCGAGTGGCACACAGAGCAACGAAAACATCGCTCAACTTGTAGATGATAGATGTTTATTATTACAGGAGAAAATACCAAGTGAGGTTGCAAGCTCTCAATGTGGGATTCCTGCGACAATACCGGCCCTGTCTCTAACACTGGCTCCTATCTCTAACACTGGCTCCTATCTATAACACTGGCTCCTATCTCTAACACTGGATCCTATCTATAACACTGGTTACTATCTCTAACACTGGTTACTATCTCTAACACTGGCTCCTATCTCTAACACTGGCTCCTATCTATAACACTGGCTCCTATCTCTAACACTGGCTCCTATCTATAACACTGGCTCCTATCTCTAACGCTGGCTCCTATCTCTAAATACCGTCTCCTATCTATAACACTGGCTCCTATTTCTAACACTGGCTCCTATCTCTAACACTGGCTCCTATCTATAACACTGGCTCCTATCTCTAACACTGGCTCCTGTCTCTAACACTGGCTCCTATCTATAACACTGGCTCCTATCTCTAACACCTGCTCCTATCTCTAACATTTGCAAGTTCTAGATGTGGGATTTCTGTGACAGAACGTTGGAACAGAGCAATGCACGAACATATAAAACGCAACCTGGACACTCGTTCACCAATTTACTGGCTCACTCATTTCTTCATTTACTCACTCACTCAACTGCAAGCTCACTAACTGCTGCACTAACTCACGTGCTGACTTACTGACTCAATTATTCATCCACTCGCCCACTCAATCACTTGCTCACTCGCACCTTCATTCACTATCTCGCTAAGTCACTTGCTCACTTCCTAATTCATATGCTCACTGATTCACTTCTGTTTATAATTTACTTATTCTTTACACATTGAATCAATCACTAGCCCACTTGTTTTCATAATATTGACGTTCGTTGTGTCACAGGAATCCCGCATCTTAATCTCATAAGCTTGCTGTATACTTTGTGCTCTAATAATAAACTTCAGAATAAACATCATTATTCACATGATTACGAATTAGCTCCCGCTATCAGTCATTTACTCATTCCCCCATTTTTGCTCCCTTCACTTAATTGCATTATTGTTGCCAAATTCACCAACTCTGCTTACTCGCCAACCAATTTCATTTTCTCACTCACTCGCCGGTAAACTTACTCACCCACTCACTCGACTCACTGACTCAGTCAATCACTCCTGAAAGAGTGCTTGGACTTATTCGTTGACGCTGGCTTGGACAACCAGATATTTTATCTCGTAACTGACGGCCCGTTGTAGACCTTACCTTAAAGCCAGCTGGGCCAGGCAGACCATCCGGGCCAGGTTTCCCCATCACCATGTCGCCCTGGGAAATCCAATGCAAACGAGTCGGGTTCATTTCACGCATAGACTTTCGCGACCAGGCATCAGTAACCTTTCAGAAGTGACGTGCCGAGATTTAACTTCTTCACTCATACCTATAAATCTGCATGCTATCGATGCATTTTTAACGTCAATAATACTCCGACTTACATTTTGGTAGCTTACTACATTAAGGAGATTCCGTTGGGTAGGTTGATTTAGAGATTCGCAAAGCAGTGAAGCAATCGTTTTAGTCGGGGTTTTTTTTTTCTTTCCAACTTAGTTTCTTCGGCGTTAGAGTTTCATTGCACGCAGCGCTCAGAATCATCTCGTGTGCAACTCGCCGGATGTTGCCGTCCCCTGGGTCAGCCCATTGGGCAGGTGTAATGTCAAGTTTCAACTCTAACCCTTCACCACCCTACGGAGCAAAGCAAATCAAGTTGTACTGATGGAGGTTTTCTGATGAGTTTCAGAACGACTAAGAACGCCTTCAACGTGGGAGGCGAAATGTTGCGAATGAGAGAGGAAGAGCGCTCCATATGGCTATCCCGAAAGAGCAGCTTTGATAAGTCGTCATCATGTAAATCAAGTTGTCATTCCATGGCCAAATATGCCTACTGAGTTCATGAGCAGAACCAGATTACTGAAATGCAATCATGATTTGACAATTTTGTACAAATATCAGCATCATGAGAACACACGCGTGTACTACACATGTATAAAAAAATACAGCATACTTCAGCTAGGATTCTCAATGCGAGAAGATGCCTCAAACTGCAGAAAGTGAAATGTCGCTAAGAAGTTTGCCATTTGTTTAAAAAAAAAACAGGTTTTATTTTGATCTTGCAAGTGGCTTTAACTATGGTACCGTGAATTTAATCAAATCCTCTGCCTGCTGAGTTCCCTGATTAAAGATGCCTTGGGAGGTGTTAAGTAGTAAATGCAAGGGGGTGTGGGTAACTTACCCTTTGACCCCTTTCCCCGATGTTTCCTTTGGGACCCTGGAAAGAGAAAATATATTCAGATGATCGCCGAATGGATGGTTGTATATTTAATGTTACAAAAAAAAACATACACATTCAAATATCATAATTAATCCTGCCTTACGCAAAACATAATTTGACAAAAACTAATGTGCTGTGAAATGGAATTTAATCATTCCCATAGTGCTTACCAATGGTCCAGTCCCTCCGGGTTCTCCAAAATCGCCCTGTGACACAGATGACGTCAATTAAAATCTATGTGTGTGTGTGTGGAGCCTCGCTCCAACTAAAAAGTTTAGAGAAAAAACTTTACAGAGTGGAAACAAAACGGCATCAGAAATTCAGCAACGACGATTTCTGAGAACAAACCTCTTCGCCTTTTTTCCCCGGAGGACCCCGGCTGCCTCTCTCTCCCTGCCGAGAAAAAGATAAAAAATAAAAATGACTCCGAACCCACGCTCACAACAGTGAAAGTACGTCAGGAGCGCTAAGCAAGTAAAGGTGTACCCCTGAAATATCGTGCTCATACCCCTGCTGGCAGAAGGGCCTTTTCCGTTATAGGTAGCCCGATCTCGAAGGTCATTTGGCCTGCTTATCCGCAGTGGCAAATTACCCACTCTTAACCCCACCGGACCTCACCTAACTAGAGCGAACCCGTTTAGACTGTCGGTTGAACAGAGGTCACATTTTAGGAAGATTTAAGAAACTTGTTCCGTCGTTTCAATTGCCTGGCTGTGATCTCTGGAATTGCAAGTCCACGTGTGCTGACCATTACCGGGGTGAAAGTAACTTCAATTTATTACCAGGTGAGTGTGAGTAGGTAAGTAGGTGAGTGGATGGGTGAGTGAGTAGGTGAGTAGGTGAGTGGGTAAGTAGTTGGTTGAAGGCACAGTGAAGGCTGCTCCAGGTTGTGGGTGAGTGAGTGGGTGGGTGAGTGGGTTTTTCTTTATCTATCTGGGTATTTAGTGCCACCGAATACTCAACCTCCTCAGCTCTCCATGAGTGATGGTCCAGTTGTGGAGACAGTGGAGAAGTACATACCTCGGCAGTGTGCTTATGGCCGGTTTTAGTTTGACAGTGGAGGACTTGCTCTAAATCAGTCGGGCAGCATTATCAGTTAATTGGTTACGTAACGCTGTGTGGAAGCTGCCTGGCCTCTCACTCCACATGAAGGTTCGGGTTTTTTCAGCTACAGTCGTGCCCTCTCTTCTCTGTGCTTGCGAAACGTGGACCTCCCTGGCGGAACATCTGCACCATCTTGAAACTTTCTGGCTGGCCTGCCTACGATCCATCCTGGGTTTAACCAGGTTGGATTGTGTGAGGAGCTCACAAATTCTTAAAAGATCTGGACAAAGTCCCATTGGTGAGCTTTGTCCAGATCAGGCGAGGTTGCGGTGGCTGGGTCATGTAGCCCACATGCCCAGCCACCACATGCTCAAGCAGTTGCTGTTTGGCTGGATAGAGGGGGCTTAACGGGCACGGCTTGGGCGAGAGAACAGACGGACTGATGTGGCACAGGAGGATCTGGAGCTGAGTGGACTTGCTGAAGACTGGTACCAGCGGTGCCAAAATTGACCTCTGTGGAGGAGGATCATGAAGGACGCTACAGGGCATTTGGAGGCAGTCGCCCTCCAACATCAACTAAGAGCAGAGGAGCGACGCTCACAACAACGAGTAGAGCGTCGGGCAGCTAAAACATAGCAAATTGGCACAGTAGGGAGCATCGGTGGTGCATCTGCCAGTCATCTCAGTGGGGGAACCTATAACACCTGGGTCTGTCCTGTGCCTTCCTGTCAGCAAGCCTTCGACACTTCACATGGCTTGAAGATGCATATGGCCTGGCACAGGTGCCGTGGTGACGTCACCGCCACATAATGGCAAATGGCGGTTGTTGTTGTTGGGTGGGTTAGTGGGTGAGTGGGTGAGTAATCGGTTGAAGGCACAGTGAAGGCTGCTCCAGGCTGTGGGTGAGTGGGTGGGTGAGTGAGTGGGTGGGTAGGTGAGTGGGTGAATAGTCTATTGAAGGTGCAGTGAAGGCTGCTCAGGTTGTGGGTGAGTAGGCGAGTGAGTGGATGAGTGGGTGAGCGGATGAGTGAGTAGATGAGTGGGTGAGTAGTTGGTTGAAGGCACGGTGAAGGCTGCTCCAGGTTGTGGGTGAGTGGGTGAGTGGGTGGGTGGGTGAGTAGGTGAGTG